>JAEIFU010002297.1:0-46386 GCA_018904235.1 Lordiphosa stackelbergi
AAGGTTGACGAAATCAGATTACGTACCACCACTTTAAAGTTCATATCCTCGGAAAGACAGAAGTGGGCATATGGTACCTGCTTTCCAGAAAGCACCGCAGTTTGCTTTCTGTAAGTCACCGAGTCCTTGGGGAATGTTCTCAGATTACGATTAGGGGCCATCTTGAATTCGTGAGAGTCCAGATCCGCCACGGTGTTGATGCTATTTTCAATTGCCAGGATATCATCCAGACCGGCCTAGGTTTAGGCGGCCTTATTGCATTTACTGAAGGTTTTGGCATTTGCTGTGCAGCGGATGGATCAGCCTCGTGTCGGATCCTTTCTATTCGGTTAACGTCTTCCTATTCGTTGGTGTCTAGGGCCGCAAATCTGTTTGAGGGAGCAATTTTTCTGATGTACTTAACTGGTGGCAGGGCTCTAGCGGTACTGGAAGATGAGTTGGCTGTAGTATCTTGTGCAACCTGGGCACCTATTGGGCCCTCCACTTGGGCATCAGAAGACCAAAGTTGGTCAGTACCTGAGGAGGTAATGACGCAACTGGCAGAAGTTGACGGAGTAAAGTCCCATATTTGCCAATAAAAGTTTCGATTGTTTGATATACCTACCTTGAACTTGACTGTGCACTGGTTTGACCTCCTCCATTTGCCTCTGGTGCCATGCATGCCATGTTGTTGTTGTATAGAATATCCACAGAGATGTTGATGTGGAGTTCAAACCAGTAGCATCGTCGCCCACATCAGACTCGCGTTTCCTTTGCAGTACATACGGGGCAGCTGCTGTCCTACAATTCAAGGTGGATCCTTCTATCATGGAGCGTGTTATTGGTCGATTCGGAATACCAGCTGTATTATTTAAAGCCGAAAATTGGGCTTCCTTTGAATCCGTCCATTTTGGATAACTATTAACTGTAGACTCTGTCTCCATTGGGGCCATTTGGCTAGAGTTCATATTCCGCCCTAAAGGCACTGGCAAGCAGCCAGTGCCCCACGGTAGGACGCTTGGTAATTCAGTACGAGAAATAACGAAGTCAAAAAGCGCTAGAAACGGAGAGGAATTGGTTTTTATAATAATTTTTCCAAAATAAGAGAAAATTTAAAAAAAAATTTTTTCTGAGCACACATCTGACTTGTTTTGTTGAAAACGAAATTGAATGAGAATCGAATTTTGAAATGAGATTTTGAGATAACATATTGCATTTTTATTGAAAAATAGTTTTCTCATAAATTTTGAGATTACTTACATATCCCATTTTTTTAAAATATAGTTTTGAGATTACATATTACATCTAATTGAAACATAAACATAACAAAATGTAGCCATGGAGTTTTCTGTTTCTTGCGGACTTATATACTTTACGCAAGAGCTGCAATCAAAAGTGTAGCCCGAGTGCTGATCTTTTATATACCTCTGCATATTTCCGAAAACCTCCTGGCTGCATACAATGCAACATTTTTTGACCATTCGTACAGGAGGTGGTCGGGCCGCGGCGCCATGGCTGTTAGCATTGAAAAAGTGGACGTGAGTGTAAAGTAGTTTCTAAGGCTGGGGTAGGACTCAATCTGTCCAGGACACTCTACAGAAATATTTGTAAAATGCTGAGATTTTTGGAGAGCGCGATGGTTGCAAAAAAGATTGAAGGATGGACCACAAGTTATTTTTTACAACACAAAGCTTGACTAGGCGGTATTTTCTTAGATTCTTACGTTTTGGTCCAAGGGTTTCAGCACGAGAACACCCGGAGAAGAAACTTGTATGTAGGGTATGTTCGAGGATCATACAAAGCTTACGATGCTGAGGATGTTTAGAGAGAAGGGATGGTGTATAGGGTATATAAGCTGTTCACATCAAACTGGTGATAACCTGGAAAGAGTGTTGCGTGTATTGTATCAACCCGGTTCACACAAAATTTTCAATACTTAGCACGCATAGCAGGAAGTGGAATGTGCATGTTAAGGATGCTTTGAGAAAGAAGGGGTGTGTAGGGTATCAATCCTGTTCACACAAAATCTAGGATTCTTAGCATCGAACGGTGAAACTTTGCGGGGGAGTGGTGAGCGGAGAGTATCGACTCGGTGCACACTTCAATGTCTTGACGAGACGCGAGTCACCAGGGATTGTAAGTGAATGGGGGGACTTCATGTTTAGCGCCCATTATTAGCGAAACAAGTATTTAATGTCTGGGAGGCAGATTGACAGGGGATCACAGTGTGGGTCCGCAGATAGAGGACGAAAAGAAGGTTATGTCGAACAGTTATTGGTGTTCCGTTTATTATTCTTGTTTTCAAACTTTTCTTTTCACATTTCCCCATACATTTGATTACCCTATACCGCACACCTTGCACAATGTATTCCTACGCTTGACAAATTTAAATGTGGGGCCTTGGCCAGCTTACCTCGTCAGGAAGTCCAACTGTCCATAGGAAACTGCCACTCTGTTATGCTTTGATGAGGCCTACGTTGTTGCCCTCATACCTGTGGGACGATCTGGGATCGTGGTTAAAAGTGGCGAAGGTTTACTGGGGTGTTGGTGTAACGAGGTTTTTATTTTATGATTTTGTTTGCGTCGCCAATCAGCCTATCATCCTTTCTCCTCAAGACATTGGAGAGACTGATAGACGCCCATTTAACGCAGTCAATAGACCCATCCACTCTGTCAACAGCGCAGCACGCTTACAGCAAAGGCAGGTCAACAGAAACAGCACTCCATTATCTTGTCTCAAAAATTGAGAAATCACATGAGGCAAAAGAATATGCACTCACGGCATTCCTCGACATCGAGGGTGCCTTTAACAACGTTCTCTACAACGCTATCACCTCTGCCCTGACAAACCTGAATGTGGAGGCACCCCTGGTGGAGTTCATCCGACTCATGCTTACCAGCAGGGTGGTTAACTCACAGCTAGGAGATGCCTTCGCCCGAAGATTTGTAAGTAGGGGCACTCTTCAAGGAGGTGTTCTTTCGCCATTTCTTTGGGTGGTAACAGTCAACGAATTGTTGCGACTCATGGAATCGCGGGGACATACAGTGATAGCGTACGCGGATGACGTTGCCATAATCACAAGAGGCCAATTTCCTCACAGTCTCTGCAATCTGATGCAGGATGCACTCTCAACACTTTCAAAATGGACGACTCATAGTGGCCTTGGAGTCAATCCAACCAAAACTGAACTCGTTCTTTTCACTCGCAAGTATAAAATTCCAAATTTAACACCCCCACGACTAAACAATATACACCTAAAATTTTGCGACACTGTAAGATACCTTGGTGTAGTGTTGGATAAAAAATTATATTGGAACGAAAATATAACTGAACGAATCAAAAAAGCAAATACTGCACTATTCTCGTGCAAACGCGCAATTGGTCGTAAATGGGGATTTTCCCCTGAAATAGTACACTGGCTGTACACTGCCGTGGTACGTCCAATACTACTATATGGAATCATTGTATGGTGGCCGGCTCTGGGGAAACCTTCCGTCCTCAGAACCATAACTAAAGTTCAACGTAGTGCCGCACTATCTATGACTGGTGCATTGCGTACAACTCCAACTGATGCACTTAACATAATGTTACATCTTATGCCTTTAGATCTTCTGGGAAGAGAAATCGCCAGTAACACAGCTCTCAGATTGAGAGAATGTGGTACCTGGAAAGATAGTTACTCTGGTCACTCCTCTATACTACTGCATCAAGTAGCGGTACCGCCAAAGCTTGACTACTGCATCCCAACAATCACGTTTACAACTATGTATAAAGTCAATATACCGAGTCGGCTGGACTGGAACATGGTGTAATAATATAAGGTGAAGTCGTCAGCATCTGCCGAGGGCCATTGGATGTGTGCTTGTCAAAAAGAAAGGGATGGCTTGCTTTGTTTAGTGTTTGTTAATTTTTGTAAGTTGTATTTGGGGAGTTGTATTTTTATTTTTCACATCCACCTTTGGAGTGTTGTGAGGCTGGGCAAAGGGAAACCCTTTGCATATAAATGATTGTATACTCGAGGAGCAGCAGCATGCAGACGTAAGCCGTATGAGATATGAGCCGAACTCCATTAAACCTTTTTTCCTTGTTTTTAACTTTCTTAGCTGGTTCCTTAAGCTTCCTATTTTCCCGTATTTGGCATCAACTGTCCGCGTTTAGATGCTATGTCTTTAGATGAAGTCGTTTTCCAGTAGACCGGTTCAAAATGATTTTCGAAAACTCTAGTATTTTCTTTAAAATAAAATACGTATGAGCTTAACGTTGCATCGCGCAAACGATTTGCGGCAAACTACAGTTTCTTGACATTTGACACTAAAACCAGCAAATAAAACAAAAACAACACAATTACACATACAAAAACATAGACAAATTTGTCCGCACCCAACCTTTCGCTTCAAGCCTTCACAACGAATGGCCCACTGGCCCTACAAACAGAGAGACCGTTCTCTCGCTCGGTTTCACCTTATGTGATTACACCATGGACTGGAACTCAATGCCTCACTCCAAACCGAATGCCATCAATTTCTACACTGATGGCTCCAAACTGGATGGACAGGTAGGTGGAGGAGTATTCAGTCCAGAGCTTGGGATCAAGACTTCATTTAGACTCCCTGATCATTGTAGTGTTTACCAAGCAGAGGTTGCAGCCATCCAGGAGGCTACCAAACTTCTGGTAAACCTTGCAATCCAAGGACGCAAAGTATTTATATTCTCAAAAAGTCAAGCTAAATTAAAAGCTCTTGACGGTTATGTTAACAATACAAAAACTCTTACGGAGTGCCGCAGATCTCTTAATTTTCGTAAAACGAATTGACTTGGAACTAAACTGGGACTTTGTATGTGAAGTGACAAAAATATGGTCAGCTTCTAGATCATAGAGAAGTAAAACACTAGATCTACTTTAATTTAAGCAGACAGCTAAAATCTAGTTGTAGGCATATTTGTGGTACTCCACGTACATATAAAGGCATGCAGCTTTAATTCGAAATGCAAGCAAACTCCATCGAGTAAAAATAGTTCATAGTACATATATTGACCTCCTGTATACATTTTTTCCCACAATTTTCTTGAATTTTAAAATATTTTGTTATTCGCCCTGAACATTATGAGTAGTTTTCCTTAACGTACTATGCTTTTTTTTGAGAATGTACATTCTTAATGGGATGGTTCAGCACTTCGAAATTAATCTTATTTGGGTGCCTGGACACTGTAACATTGAAGGCAGCGAGATGGCAGACCACCTCGCTAGGCTTGGCACCACCACTCAGCTCTTACCGGATAAGAGCAACATAGGGGTGCCTCTTGCCACCTTTAAACTAAAAACAAAGGAAACTACATATCAAATAACCATGAATCGGTGGCAAACGACTTACACATGTGAAGTAGGTGACATGACATAACCCCCAAGGACTTAGCGCCCAAATTTTATTTTGGGCGATAAGTCCGTTTTTCTTTCGGACTTATCGCCCAAATTAGTTTTGGGCGATAAGTCTGTTTAAAAATCGGAGACAACCCCCAAAAAAATTTTTGGGCGTTGTGACCGGCCGACAAAATAGTACTGAGTGGATCGCAGCTTCCATAACAATAGTCAACAAAATTTAATAAAAAGTATTTTGGAATGTTGAGTTCAAAAATTGACTAAAAATTTGTCTATCTTGTCGTTCTCCATGGTATATTATGATATGCTATTTGCCATTTTTTAAAAAAGAAATTTTTTTTAAAAGAAAAGTTCCCACATAATTTGCCGTAACATCTGAACCAATAAACCGATTTAACTATTCTATTTTTCAAATGAAATATGTAGTAGCCCAGATCCACTGACACATTTATGTAATTGTGTGTGGTTGGTGATTTCACAGGAAATGTACATTCTCAAAAAAAAGCATAGTACGTTAAGGAAAACTACTCATAATGTTCAGGGCGAATAACAAAATATTTTAAAATTCAAGAAAATTGTGGGAAAAAATGTATACAGGAGGTCAATATATGTACTATGAACTATTTTTACTCGATGGAGTTTGCTTGCATTTCGAATTAAAGCTGCATGCCTTTATATGTACGTGGAGTACCACAAATATGCCTACAACTAGATAAGATGACAAAAGTTGGGCGGTTTTAAGCTGTCTGCTTAAATTAAAGTAGATCTAGTGTTTTACTTCTCTATGATCTAGAAGCTGACCATATTTTTGTCACTTCACATACAAAGTTCCAGTTTAGTTCCAAATCAATTCGTTTTACGAAAATCTCGACTTTAATTAAGAAAAATCTTTTTTTTAAAACAGTTGTTGCTTGATTCGGGAGGTTAAATTTAAATCGTTCTATTCGTAGTTCAATTCGATTGACCCAAAAACTCCACTATAAACTGACCCCATTTGTATACTGGAAATTTGAAAGTAAATCAGGTACAACTGTCAATACATTTTATATGTATACTTTTGAATGTTTTATATAAAAACAAAACATCATTCATTAGAAAAAAAACCAATAGATATCTTAAAAGATGATCGCTTTCAGCAGGGACTTAAAAAATCTAGATCTTTTACATGATTAGAAAAAAATAATCAGTTCTGTTCTCAATCCCACTTCGGTTTTCTTATAAATTTAAATGAAAGGTGAAAAGGAAATCTGTGTTTACTAGATCAAGGCTTCCTTTTTCTACGAATTGAATCCACTTGACATTGAGCTGTCAGTTTCAACTGCTTGAGCAATTCCACTTTTAATGAAATCGGATCCAGTAACCGTAGATAAGAGTGTCAGCTTTCATATAACAGAGTTCAACGTACGAAGATTTATACAAAACTGAAGTGGAATTGAGAACAGGCCTGTATGATTTAAGTTATTGTGATAACAGAGACTATGAAATTTTAAATTATTGTTTGTAAGTGTGAAAAATTAAACGTATATTATTGTTGTTGATACCGTACCCAAATAAAGTTTGCTTCAGAATTGGCAAACTCCTCCTCCTTCTCCCTCTTACCGAACATAGTGACTTAATATATATTCAGTTTGGCCCAATATCTATCTATTCAGTATACCATAATAAGATCAGTGAGCCTCCCCATTTATTCAAATAAATTTTAAAATAAAAGGAATTCAAAGTCATATTAACCACATTACTTGGTTCAGGGTATTTTGCTGTCGGGGCACTCGACCACACTAAACACTACTGCCTACTAAATTTAGGTATCTGAAAGCTTTCCTTATTTCAAAACTGTCATATGGGATAGATATATTTACGAACAGTGATATGACTAATTAGAATAAAATACACACAAAAAACCTACTTAATACAAAGGTTACGTTTAAATAGGCAACTGGATGCGCGGTAAAATATTTAAACTTTGCAAAAATAATATTTATTACGGAACTTAATATTTATTTGATGTGCTAAATCTTGCATCGTCAAAAACTTGGTGTCCTGAAGATGCAAACTGGAGAGCTCTAAACCTTTTTATTATAATGCCATGTAGCTTTGGAACAACCTACCTCATTCAATTAAAACAATTTCAAGCACACTTTATTAACAGTTTAATGCTGATCTTTAAAGATAGTAATAATAATAATATATAATTAGACTTTTACAACTAAAAATCTGTCTATGCTTAAAATCCCAAAAAAATAAAATTTAAGCAAAAAATACAAAATAAATATCATTCGAAAAATCTCTGTACGGCTAGATATGCCACTACTACTACTAATTCAATTGACTTAAATTTAGTTTTTAAAAATTTGGGCGTAATGGCCAAAAAAATTTTGGGCATTATGTCCGATTTTATTTCATAGCGCCCAAATGAATTTGGGCGATAAGTCCGTTTTCATCGGTCATTTTCATTTGGTCGATATCGCGGAAAATCGCCCAAATCAAATTTGGGCGATAAGTCCTTGGGGGTTATGTCATGTCACCACATGGACCATAGATTACTGCATTATCCAAGGCATCTTGCACGGCCTGGTTAAGGACTTTATTACAGAAACACAACCATTCTCCGATCATATGCCACTGGTGGTGGATCTTGAGTTCCAACACAGCCACAATACATCAGAATGCGCACGGGAGTTACTACCAAAGCTGAAATGGAACCAAAAAAGGCACCTGTGTATAGGACGAAATTAGACCAGGAATTAGCAAAACTAACAACAACACCTCGACAGACTACTATAGTCGAGCTCACAAAATGCATCACATCAGCAGCGAAATTCATGCAGACGAAAGACAAGCGAAGTTGGTTTCAACCGTGGTTCGATGGAGACTGTGAGGAAGCCAGAAACAGATCTATCAACGCGCTTAAGCAAGCTAGACGCACGAATGCGTCGGAAGAAAAAATAGCTTATAAATCCGAAAATGCCATATATAAGCAGTTATGTAAAAATAAACTACGGTCGTATTATATCGATATGGAAAAGGCAATTGGCAATATCACAGACAGTAAAACTTTCTGGACTTTGGTGAGGAAACTAAATGGATCTAGTACAAGGAAAACAATATCGGTTGAACCATCGGCACTGGCAGAACATTTCCAAAGTCTGCTATGGACACACGAGAGTAACAGTACACTGAGCTTCGCACTACCCAACTACATAGTGGATGATCTAGATTGCGCTATTACTACACAGGAGATTCGAAGCGCACTGGCAAAGAATAAGCCCAACAAAGCCCCTGGAACAGATAGAGTCCCCTGTGAGTTCTATAAACATGCCACTGAATCTTTAAGCTCACCGATGCTTTTAACAACATTTTTGAGTCCACCAAAGTGCCCGCCAGTTTTCAGGACAACATCGTATACCCTATATACAAGAAAGGAAACCCAACCGAATCCCAAAACTACAGGGGAATCTCTTTTTTAAATGCAGCAACGAAAGTATTCGTTCTGTTCAGTTCAGTTCTTCTTGCTCGCCTAGTCAATTTCACCAACCGAAACCAGCTCTTAAGTGAAAACCAGATGGGATTCAGAGAAGGATACTCAACAGTCGACTGCATCTACGTTCTAACTGCATTAGCAAAGGATTATTTGTGCAAAGGAAAAAAGATGTATTGCTTTTTTATCGATTTCAAGGCAGCTTTCGACACAATAAATAGGGACAGCCTGCTGTATAAGTTAAGCAACTTGGGTGTATCCACCAAAATCTTAAAAACCCTGGAAAACCTTTACAGCAATAACACCACAAGGGTGTGGGATGGTCAAAGTCTGTCGGAGGGTTTCTCCACGAACCAAGGCGTTAAACAGGGGTGCCTACTCAGCCCTTTATTATTTGCCCTCTACATCGACGATATTACTGAGAAACTCGCTGGAGGGGTAAATCTAGACTCGCAGCGGTTCAAGGTGCTGATGTATGCGAATGACATTGTCATGATGGCGGAGACCCCAGAAGAACTACAGGAAATGATAGACACTACATACACATACTGTAACACCTGGAAACTTTCTATCAATAGCGAAAGTACTCGTAGTCCGAAATGGAAGAGGAAGATTTGCGCGAAACGAGAATTGGAGCCTAGCAGGTATACAGTTGGAAGTAGTCAAATCTTTTAAATACCTTGGCGTCACTCTGACGAGCAATAAGACCTTCCAAAAGCACGCAGAGCTCAAGAGGAAAGATACTCAAGTGGCAATTAGTAGTACGTGGAATGGACTGCTGAAACGGAAACAAGTGAACATGAGCACGAAATATAAGATGTACCAGGCGACAGCGAGGGCGATCACTTGCTACGCTGCTCAAGTATGGGGTTCTGATAGCTATGAAGATGTAGAACGGAGTCAACGGTATTTTATCAAAAGAGTCTTCCACCTTCCGCAGAATACGCCAAATTACGCAATCCATTTGGAAACTGGTCTGCCGGCATTATTTACCTTTACATTGGACATCCATTTTAAATATGTTCTGAAAACCTTAAACATGCCGGACCGACGATATCCAAAAATTGTCACAAAATACCTGCTGGAGTCAAAAGCACAGTTCTTCAGCCAATGGCTCAAAATGGCAAGCGACTATGAGACCCCGCTGACAATGGAAAACCCAAGCGTGTGGAGATTGGAGCAAAGCAGATTGATTTTTAACATAGACATGAAGACAAGGAGAACGTCGGAGGATCAAGCAAGGAAGGGCTCTGGAAGACAAACTTACAAACTATTAACATACGACTTAAGGGGTTATATACAGTTAGGAGGTCGAAAAAAGGCATTTTTGAAGAATTTTTTCTAAGCAAACTATTTGGTTAATTGATATGAAACTCGGCAGGTATATTATGACAACCTTAAACTATATTTACATTTTTTTATTGCCAAAAATAATCATCGGGAACGTTGACATTGCCAATTTTGCAGAGGTCCGCAAAAAAAAGGCCTCTTGCGGTGAGCACGATATCTCTGGACTGGATCATCCAAAATGCAAAAACCAAATAAATTTCATTAATATAATGAATAATCTAGTGATTAATCGAAGGAATTAGCAAAAAAATTTTTTGACAAAATGGCGGCTACTCAAAGCAAAAGGTTCGATTTTCGACCAAAATTGGGCTCTTTAATTGTTTAGAAAAATGAGAAATTTTCATCGGATCGAGAAATCCTTCGATTAATTACTAAACCTAAAAATATAGTTAGGAAGCTTGTGTAAAAAATTTCAGACCGATCGGTTCAGCCGTTTCTGAGAAATATGCTCACCGACTTTGAAAATCCCGTTTCGAGAAAAACGCGATAAAAGTTTTGAAAGCACTTTACATGTAGTTAATTTTTTTTCACTAATGTGTCTATAACTTCGAAAATATTCGTCTGATCGACTTGAAATTTTGTGTGTGTATACTCAGATATATATATATTAAGAAAATGCAAAAAAAAAAATCGATTTTTTGAAAATCCTAACTGTATATAACCCCTTAAATGAAAACAATTACTTCCAGGATGATATCGGCTGCTACAGAATAGTGCAAATTTTCAGAGCAAGAGTAGAGATGCTTAACCTAAACTACCGCCCACACCTGGAAAATCACACAAATGAATGCACACTGTGCAACTTAAGAGAACGCGAGGATATAGTGCACTTCTTAGGGAAATGTCCAATTTTACAAGAGATCAGGGCAGGATGCTTCGGAACACCGTATTTGAATGTGGAGGAATGCATCAACCTGTTGAACGGAAGCAACTGGACAAGTCTAGCAGCATATGTCAGCCACGCTCAAAAGTACAGACAACACATAATGGAAGAAAGTTTCTAGGGAGATAAGGTCGCAATTAATGTAAATGTAGTCCTGTAAATGTCTTGTTAATATTTTTGTCATTGTCATCTAAGAGAAATTGTAATATTGTATGTAAGATTTGTAAGAAAAAAGAGAAATAATCGGCATTGGGCTCACGGCAAAAAGCCATGCCTGCAATATGCCAAAATATACTTATACTGCTACTACTACTTACTACTAGATGTTTTATAGTGTGAGTACGGAGTTTCTTACAAAGAGTGCGATCCTTACTAATGTCAAACTAAACTTTCTTTAAAAAATCGTTAAATACTAATTTAAGAGAGTGTGCAGAACAACAAACTGTAATTATGGAATCTTCGAGGGATTCTATGGATGTAATTTTGTCATCGTCCAAATCAAGAAATGCTCTTGATTTAAATGAGCAACTTTCATCAACATTACATTCTTCGAATTGCACTCCTTTTCTGCTCTGCAGTTTTCATTTAAAGTTCTCCTGCTTGAACCATATTCGGTCCTTTATGGACGGTGATAGTATAAATCTGATGTAGAGATGATATCTCTGTATGTGTCGTTGGGGAAACAAATTAACGAACCTAATTGTTCTGGTTCGAGAAGTCAAAAATATTAGTGGTTCGGTTCATAGTCCGGTTCGTCGGACCCAAAAAACCCGCTCTGAAGCGGTTCTAAGCGGTTCGGTTCAGAACCGGCTTGCAGCCTTGCTATTTCATACATTTATGCCTGTACTGTGTATTGAGAAATTCAAAATCTTTCTTGTCCTCTCACTCTTCGCCAACAATACACACTTAGGTTTTGCTTGAAATGCCCGCTGAACCAACTCCCCATGTGCAACTTTTTCATTGATAACCCGAATGAACAGCAAATATGCAATTAGCCAAAGTAGAGTTATTTGCCATAAATATTTGTGGACACCAGAGAACCAACAACAAGTAAAATTATGGATACCAAAAACCTCCAATCTTTAGCAGTGTTCCGCTCATTGTTTGGTATTTGGCTTTCATTAATTTGTTTAGTTTAACTTTTGCATATGTGCGCGGCAGTGCGGAGCTATCCAAATGTTTTTGGTTTCATGGTGATAAATTCGATGACCGCACGTAATATGGAAATTAAAAGCACACTTTGAAACCAGGGTCTGGCTCCCACTGCAATTGGTATGTGAATATTCATAGCGGGCGGGCGTGCACCATTGATTTAATTACTTTTGGGAAGGCTACACACAATATAAAGTCACTAGTCAGGCTCTCGAAAAGGTTACAACTCCCTGAATACTTTTAAAAGGAAACCACTTTTATGATTCAGGGTTTGTTGTGTCAACATATATTGTCGTGGTGTTCTTTACTTTGAAATGTATTTATAGTTCTTTACTTGAATCACGTAAAAGTGGAGTGAATACAAAGGAAAGTACAAAAAAACTTGGTACAAGTAAAAATTTTCAAAAAAAATTTTATAATCAATGATACAATGAGCACAAGGATGTGCCTAGCAATTGTATTTTACAAACAATAAGTATAATCAGAGAAACATAAAATTTTAGTTTATGTCCTATATGAACTCGATAATGGTTGCTGTCAACAGTGGTACCTACTATCGCGGTTTTTCGATGCATGTTACCATCTCTTGAGGACTCATTTTATGGGTCAGCATCTCAATATGTTTAAAATCTTACATAAATCCATCGAGTGGTTTTCAATTTATTCCATTTTCTAAGTTGGACCTCTATGGGCGGGGTACTAACCGCTTGTCCATTGAAGGCGGGAATTCGGAATAACAATGGTAGTAACTCCCTCTAACTTTGGTGAATTTTCCAAAATTTTAGCTCCCATATTTTTTTAACCAGCAACAAATGTTGTAGTTGTGTGTTGCTAGTATAAATGTGCCCATTAAACGCGAACTTGACGTGCTCAAGAAAAACTGGGTATGAGGTGTTGCTACCTGATGCCTCTAGTTTCATAATTTATTGGTCTCAATCCCAGGCTATTTTGAGTGTTCCACAGTGTAATATTTCTTTTGTTCACCGGAGAACACAGAATTATAAATTTTATAAGAATTTTGGTGAACTGAGCTGTATTTCGATCTTCATTCCATATTTAGGCACTTGGGACTCTTAATTTTCCCATTTTTATTCAGTATTCCATTATATTGTGGGAAATAGGACTTGAAACCAAATGAAAATAAATTCTTCTATGGCCTGGGCGACTTAAAATTATTTTTCTGAAACCGATTTGTTTACATCTGAACATCAACAGTTAATAATGAGTGAAAAGAAATATTTCAGATGACTATATCTTATGGTCGGAAATTTGGTCTTAGTGAGAATACAATTTTAGGTTTCAATGCCCACTGACGTTGATTGATAATTTTACTTGCTTTCAGACACGCGCGCAAAATTTTGTCGAATTCGGATGACTATAGGTCGGAAAAAGGGTTTTTGTAAGAAGCAATTATTGACTTTAAACTCTAATATTTCAAAAGGGTTGAAAGCGTTTACAAATTTCCACACAGACACAGCTAAATTTTACAGAATCAAGTGTCAACCAAACTCATGTTCTGTTTTTAGATCATCTTGAATTCTGTTGCATTTGCCATTCGCTACTGTTTTTCCATCCTGCTCCTATTGCAAGTGTAACTAAAATCTCCCAGTCTGTTACACACTCACACACGCATTCACAAATGCAGCACAGCTTCCGCTTGCTACGCTTCATGTTGAAAACGAGCGTGTAATTAGAAATGTAAAGAGTCTCTCTGTCTTCGTCATCTCGTCGCTAAAAGTGAGCCAGTCACTTGCAGTGCAAAAGTCATGACTTTGTTGTTGTCGTCATAGTCGTCCTCAGGAAATGTGCACTCGCAAAAAAAATTACAAATAAAATATAAATAAAATGGCGCAAAATGCAAATATACACATACAGAGACAGGAGCAACTCATTGCTTAGGGCGGCGTATTTTTCCCCCTCCCTTCTTTTCCCCTCTCCACCAACAATGAGCAACATTAAAATTTGTGTATCAAAATCTTTTGCTCTCCAGCTACTTTTCGCTTGCATTTCCGTTACAAGCAAAACTGAATTTGCTTGTGACATTTGTGGTTAAACGGAGGCAAGAGAAACATATAGCGGGGAGGGAGTTGAAGACCGGCAGCTAGGTGAGTTAATAGAGCAAAAGTTGAGCCTGCCAAAAGGTGGGAAAGAGTAAATGAGATAGAGACTTTTTAAAAGGCTGGCAGCATCATCTCGCTTCTCCTCCTCTTTTTTTTCTCTTACGAAATTGAATTCATATGGAATGAGTAGGAAAAACTCAGGTTAATTAAGAGTTAAAACTGAAAAAGTTTTCACACATAAAGAAGCGAGCAAAGTTCTATTGAAAATGGGAAGGTGGATATGATTAGCAAAATTGCTTAAAGAAGTATTTGAAAGTTCACAAAAATTCGTAATAAAAAAGGTGAATTTTTTAAAAATCTGCTAAACTCTTTGCTACATTTTTTGGACAATGGAATTATATATCTATCTGTAATTCAACGATTTGAGTAAAAAATCGTTAACAGGACTTTTAATTACAATAGTTTAAAACTGAATTTTTAAAAATTTCACTTATATTTCTAAAAGTTAAAATTCTCAAATCAAAACTTACCCCAGCACATTGTCTTTACTGTGTTTCTCGTTTGAAGTTTTTTGTAGTCTGCTTTTAGGCAAATGCTTGAAGTTTCCTGAAGTCGGCGCGTGTAATCCTCAAATGTGGGTGCTTAATTCTGAAATTTTAATATAGAAATAACTGTTATGATTTTTATAATGTTTACATTTTTGGTTGTTTGTTGTGAATGCACAGTATTCACAAGCGTTCATTTATTTAATCATGAATAAATAAATAAATATGACAATATTACACATTTGCATTAGGCACTACATTAATTGCTGATTTCCTTTTTTTTTGTTGCTGATTTAATTTATAAAATATTCAAAAATCTGCAGTTGGGGCGATTTTATGCAAAGCTTTTATTTATGTGGTTGTTTATAAATAAGCGATGACGTTTGTTAAAAACGCATTTTTGTGTTGAGTATTAACAGATTGCATTTCCACAGAATTTTTAAAGCGCTGTAAATCAGAACAAAACATATTTAATTGAGAACAACTAAATTTTTGGCCCGCCATCGCAAAATATATAAATGTTCATTAAAAAAATTTCCAAAAAATTGTAAATAGTAGTCCAAGATGTAATAATTAAGAGCTTTGAGCACGATGCCACAGAAATTTGTTATTTTAAATTTTTTCGTCCTTCCTTAATTTAATGTTGAAAGCGAAAGAGCTAGCAAAGAGCTGCAAGGAGGCTGTCAATAGCTGGGTGGTTGGCGAAAGCAAAAAGCACCTGAGAAACAGTCTACGACATAAACAAAAAGTCAGCTGTTGTGTGGCTGCGACAGCAGACAGTAAAAAGAATGGAGCAAAAGAAGCAAGCTATGATGAGACTTGCTAGGGCAACCAAAAAATAAAGGATGTTGAATGAGGCAGCTTAAATGTTTTTCTTGTATCTCACCAGCCACCACCCCTTTCGACTAGCCATACAAATATGATTAAAAGTGAAAAGACTAGACACAAAAGTTGAACGCGTCATTAGGCAATAAAACTTTTAGCCAAATTTGATTAATTATGATTAATTACGTGTAGTTCAATAAATTTTATATAAAATAAGTATGTAAATGTGATTCTCGTTGGCTTATAGTTGAAGTTAATTTTTAAATGTCAAAACTTCAAGTCAATTAATTAGTTTTCTAAATTTTTTGACATTAGATAAGAATAATATTTAGGCCTATTCTCAGATAAGATGAATTTTTAGTTTGGTACGATATTTCACATGAATAGAAAGAATTTTGTACAGCTTTGAAATCTGAATACGTTTGAAAAGGCATCTTATTTGTATGAAATTATTTCTACACAGAAAAAAAAGATCACGATATTTAGTACCAAGCTGATATTTTTTAGGATCAAATCGGCCTTCATCTAACAAATACCCAGATGATATGTTCGAAAATATGACGTTAACATTTTGAACATATGAAAGTGATATTTTGTCAGATCAACAATTTGATATTTGCTAATATCAAGAATATATTTTTGAAATTTCAAAGCTATATTTACCCAAAGCTATATTAAACACACAGAAACGGGTCAGCCTCATACGTAGTTATGAAATAATAAGAAGTAATGTAAAAGCTTACAAATAATTTAGAAGAGTAGGCAGACGTGAAATTTGCTAAATAAAAATTTGATATTACTTCACAACTATGTATGTAGAGGCATAAGGTGAAGAAGCACGCACAATATATATAGAATATATGTGAAATGTTCCAAGTGAAATGCAAAATTCTTCTGTGATATGATTTGAGATCAAAGTAGACTTCGAAATTCTAAAGCAGACAGAGACAATAGAGTTGCTCGAATCAGAGAGAGACAGCTATAGTCTATCTCGAAAAAAACAATAACAAAGTTCACTGCTCAGCCACAGCAAGCGCAAAACGAGTGCCGGTCGTTTATTCTTCGTGATAATTTCGAAGTCATCCTCGCAAGTTTCTAGCTTCTTCTTGTAATTTTCGTCATTCGTTCCGTGTTATTGCGTAAGAAAAGTAAGTGAAAAAAATGCGATGTTTAAAAAAATTTGAAACTGTAAAAGTGAAGTAATGTGATTGTTTTTTGTATTGGCAATTTGTATTTGCAAATTTACAATTTGTAAAAATATAGGCTATTGCCTTTATTCAGTCGCTATACCCCCCTGCGGTATACCCACTAAGATAATATTAAACACACACATACATACATATATATTGTGCGTTCTTTTTCACCTTATGTCTCTACATAGTTGTGAAGTAATATCAAATTTTTATTAAGCAAGTTTCACGTCTGCCTACTCTTCTCAATTGTTTGTAAACTTTTACATTACTTCTTACGTAGGCTGTTCCGGTTCTGTGTGTTGAATATAGCTTTGTGTAAATATAGCTTTGAAATTTCAAAAATATATCCTTGATATTAGCAAATATAAATTTTGTTTATCAGACAAAATATCACTTTCATATGTTCGAAATGTAAACGTCATATACTCGAACATATCATCTGGGTATTTTTCAGATAAAGGCCGATTTGATACTAAACGAGAAAGGCAAAGCTAACTTCGTCTGTACCGAAGTTTTGATACACTTGAAATAGCTTGTCACAACGGTTAGCGACTTCGACCAAACTTCGCAAATCAGCTTAAAAACATTACATATTAGCCATGACCGTGTTTGAGAGCAATAATATTGAGAACAAACCAGTTTTTCTTACTAAAACCCATTTTCCGAACGAACATTTGTATGGCAGCTAAAAGAAGTAGTCATCCCATCCGGTCGGTCCCGACATATTAGCAGCGTGCAGTAAAAAGAAGACTCTGTGCAAAGTTTCAACTCGATAGCTCCAAAACTGAGGGACTAGTTCGCGTGGAAACATACAGACAGACGGACGGACGGACGGACAGACGGACGGACAAAGCTTAATCGACTCAGCTCGTCATGTTGATCAAGAATATATATACTTTATGTGATCGGAGATGATTTCTTCTATGCGTTACAAACTTCTGGGCAAAATTATAATACACTTTTCAAGTGTATAAAAATATCAGCTTGGTACTAAATATCGTGGTCTTTTTTTTCTGTGTACTCACTCAACTGAGGATAGCATATTCGTAATCACAAACATAGCATCATCGTTTCTGTCCTGTCTGTGGATATCAAAGCTGCCTTTGATACAGTCAACAGAAGAAACCTTATATAATTAAGCCATTTGGGTGTGTCCTTAAATTTTTTATTGGATGTACAAGCGCTCTATGTGGGATGGCTCACAGCTCTCATACTGGTTTGAAAACAACTCTGCAGTCAAACAGGGGTGCCTGTTAAGCCCTCTTTTGTTCGAATTATTTATTGATGATATAGCTTCCTCGATTAGGGGTGGAATCTAAAAGTGCTTATGTACGCTTATGACCTCTTCTTGTTAGCTGATTTTCCACGGATACTGCAAATCATGCTGGATAACCTTTACTTCTACTATGGCGACTAACTGTCAACACGGATAAAACGAAAATCCTCCCAATAAGAGACAATAGAGGCCGGATCTGCAAAGAAGAAATCTGGTAACTGAACAAATGTGTAATCGAACGAATCAAAGCGTTTACGTACTTGGGAGTTATCGTCACGTCCAACATGTCCTTTATAACGCATTTTCAGCTGAAACTTCTAGATGCTATCAAGGCCCTCAACCGTACATGGAATAAGCTGCTAGGAAAACCAAAACGTAGAATGTTTGAAGCCACTGTTCGGTCAATCATTTTTTCTTGAATATGACGAAATGGAGAAGATTTCTCGATTTTTCATAAAAAAATATTTAGATATTTATACTCCGAACTATGCCCAATTTGTGGAAACTGGACTTTCGACCTTCTATACCCAAACGCTAGGATTACATTTTTATTATATAAGAAACATTTTTCAAATGCCTGAAACCCGCTTGGCTCCGTTGTTGCCAAATCCCTGTTGTTGAGTCGAAGCCAGTGCTTCGAGACATGGACTTGCAGAAGAATTTGATGCTAATTTGGAGCTGACTAATCCAAGTACGTGGGAGAGATCTCATCGAACAATATTGCAAGGAAACGTTCAAAAATCTCACTCTGATTTTATGCAGCGAGATGGGAGCAGCTCGACGAGGATACTTAAAAGACAACTATGCTACTTATTGGGGAAAACCAGTAAATCTGAAGCAGTTTTATTTAGCAAAAATTAGCAAAATCTAATTATACCCTAAGAAATGGGCTCAATGATTTATAACATAACATATAACACGCTCACCTCCCCTCAGTGCCTCATCCATTTTCTCCCACACATTTAGTCAAGCAGAGGCTTAAATAAAACTTTTTACGGCCTACATGACGCTAGTCAATGCCAGAAGCTTCACATTTATGCTGCTTTTTATGTGTTTTTTATTTTAGTTTATTCTGTTTTTTGCTTACACAGTGAACATGTTTTTATTCTGATGTTATTTTAACTTTAACGCTTCATTGAGTCGAGAGGCCTTCAGAAAGAGAAATGAAAAGCGAGAAAGACACAAAGACGATGCAAACTACCAAAAGTCCCTGACAGCCAACCAATATAAGCAATCAATATAATGCGTTAACATAAAGCAGGGTGACCCTGCCACAAGGACTCTATACTTTAATAGCTTCCGTTTACTTTAACATATTTTCTGCCTTTCTGCTCGTATAAATATAATAAATGTAGGTGAAAATACACATAAATAATGGACTGTGTGTGAGTGTGTAGGTGTGAAAGAGAGCGAAGGCGACGTCTGTGAAAATTATAAAACACTCCTTCTTCCTTGCACTTCTTATGCGGCCAATAGTAAATGGGACACTCAAGCGTACACTGGGCAAGTCACGAGGTGAAAAATCGCTAGTCAAGCCATGACACACACTTTCCTCCTTTTTCGGGTTGAGTTGACTTAGTTTGACTTTACCAACTGTTCAGAATGATTTCTGGTCAACAAATTTAATATATTGATATTTGTATGTTTTAAAAGTAATATCTGTGTGTATGTTCAGTAAGGGTGTCTTAGCCACTAAGCCTCTACTATAAATTTTAAAGTTGTGTTGAAACGAGATCCCACTCAGCTTGATCCGGTTAATAAGAGGCTTAGAGGAAAGCCTCAGGAAATATTACAGCCTACAGCTTCAAGATAGATATTTATTGACTGTACACTGGGAAAATCTATATATATAAACGAGAAAGGCAAAGCTAACTTCGTCTGTACCGAAGTTTTGATACACTTCAAATTGCATGTCTCAACGGTTAGAGACTTCGACCAAACTTCGCAGATCAGCTTAAAAACATTACTTATTACCCATGACCGTGTTTAAGAGCAGTAATATTGAGAACAAAACAGTTTTTCTTACTAAAATCCATTTTCCGAACGAACATTTGTATGGCAGCTACAAGAAGTAGTCATCCGATCCGGTCGGTTCCGACATATTAGCAGCGTGCAGTAAAAAGAAGACTCTGTGCAAAGTTTCAGCTCGATAGCTCCAAAACTGAGGGACTAGTTCGCGTAGAAACAGTCAGACGGACAGACGGACGGACAAAGCTTAATCGACTCAGCTCGTCATGCTGATCAAGAATATATATACTTTATGTGGTCGGAGATGATTCCTTCTATGCGTTGCAAACTTCTGGGCAAAATTATAATACACTTTTCAAGTGTATAAAGAGTTCAACCTGACTAATTGACTGACTGACTGACTGGTGACCGTCGCACAGCCTAAACCATAAAAGATAGGAAGATGAGATTTTCACAGTAGTTTTATCTTATGCTGAAAGTGAGTACTAAGAACGGATTTTGGAAAATTGTGTGGAAAATTCGTGAAAAACTGTGGTATGAAACTTTTTTGTTTTTCATCCGATCAAGTCCAAACTCATTTTCAAAGATCTATATGAAAATTCAACAACAACTGCATACCAATCTTCCGTAAAATTTACCTCCCCTGGATGGAAAGTGGGTGGTCAAGGTTGTTTGGGCGAATCTTTAGTTGCCAGCGATTAGCGCCAAACTCATTTTCAAAATTACACATAACAAAACATAAAAAAGTGACTTTCAAATTTTGGAAAATCTATCAACAAAGTCGGAAAATTCATGGTAAACTGTTGTATGAAACTTTTTTGTTTATTATCCGATCAGATTCAAACTTTTCAAAGAACTTTTCAAATTTTCAAAGATCATTATGAACATTCAACAATAACTGTGTTTCAATTTTCCGGAAAATCCCACCCGAAAAGTCGGAAAAGTGTCGGAAAAGTCAGTATGGCAAAAATTTATTTTCATCCGATTGACATGAAACTTGGTTTGCAAGCATAGTACGCAAAATATTCGACACGTGTTTTCCCAATTTTGGAAAACTCCCCCACGTGGAAAATGGAAGGAAAATTCTAGGAAGGAAAATAAGGCCGCGCGGCCTAATTTCATTTCGTGATGGCGGTCTAAATTCATTTTGCAGAATGAAATTAGACCGCGCGGCCTAATTTCATTTTATGATGGCGGTCTAAATTCATTTTGAAAAATTAAATTAGACCGCCGACGGCGGTCCTAATTCACGCGGTCTAATTTCCATCACCCCTTGTCAGCAGTTTATTTTCCGCCACGCTTCGCAATATCAGAAAATCAAATTCTAGATTTCTTTAATACACTCGGTCAACGCTTTTTAGCAGCGGGTGACTATAACTCGAATCACCCCCACTGGGGTTCGAGACTGACTAATCCAAAAGGGAAGCAACTCTATAGCGTTCTCATGCGCGCAACAAACAAACTCGACTATGTATCTCCGGGTAGGCCTACATATTGGCCAGCAGATCCTAAGAAAATACCCGACCTTATAGACTTTGCCATAACAAGAAAAGTTCCACAAAACTTGGTAACTGCAGAGGCACTCGCAGATTTGTCGTAAGACCATTCTTCAATTATTTTCACCCTTCTAGATTGCCCTCAAATCAGAGAGTATACTCGGAGACTGACAGCGCATAAGACAAACTGGCTCAAATACAAAAAATATATCAGCAGTCACATTGAACTGAGCCCAACCATCAACAGCGAAGAAGAAATTGAAACCTTAGTCCAAGCCCTAAGCTCAATTATTACCGCAGCTGCTTATCACTCGAACCCACTAACAACGACAACAACACCTAAGCAAGATCGTAGATTAACGAGCAGCTACATAGACCGGCTGGTCACGGAGAAGCGGCGGGCAAGAAGAGAATGGCAGAGCAATCGGTCGCCAGCTGCAAGGACTCGCCTGCGACATACAGAACGCGTACTCCACAAAGCACTCGAAGCAGAGGAGCAGTTAGCCCATAGACGCTACATCGAAAAATTATCGCCTAGAAACACCAAATTCCCCCTATGGAGAGCACATGCAAGCATAAAGCCACCTGCTAAGGTAGACACGCCATTGAGGGATCAGAGAGGAAGATGAGCCCGCAGCGCACCCTAAGAAATGTTTTCCAGCCGAACCCACCAACTAATGCATATGCACTGCCATTGATTCCTAATGCCGCACAGACTTGCCCAATCAAAGTTCATTCGCTTGAAATAAAAAATGTTATCAGAGAACTTAATCCTAAGAAAGCTTCAGGATATGATCTTATTACGCAAAAACTGATCATGAAACTTCCAAGTCTTGCTATTTCATATATCTCAAGAATCTTTAATGCTGTACTGCGATGTGAATACTTTCCAACTCAGTGGAAGAAATCTACAATCATAATGATTCCGAAACCAGGAAAGGATAAAACTCAAGCGTCATCA
Organism: Lordiphosa stackelbergi; assembly: GCA_018904235.1. Classification (NCBI taxonomy): domain Eukaryota; kingdom Metazoa; phylum Arthropoda; class Insecta; order Diptera; family Drosophilidae; genus Lordiphosa; species Lordiphosa stackelbergi. Next base: position 22,545 of record JAEIFU010002297.1, read on the forward strand.
TATAGACCCATAAGCCTTCTACCTTGCCTATCAAAAGTATTTGAGAAGATCTTACTTCGCAAAATTGATACGCACGCACAAAATATAATTCCTTCACATCAATTTGGGTTCCGAGCAAAACACGGGACCATTGAGCAAGTCAACCGTTTAACTTCGGATATTCGGACGTCGTATGAGCACCACGACCGCGTTTGGTTCCAACCAACGGTCTTATTTATAAAATTAAGATACTGCTTCCCCCAAATACTCACCAACTCTTAGAATGTTATGTCAGCAACAGAGTATTCTCTGTCCGACAAAATGAGTACACAACGGAAGAGTTCACCATTGGAGTGCAGATAAAAGAAGCATTTGTCCCATACTTGTCAAACCTCTATCTCTTACCATCTCTGAGATCTAGGTGTTCATACAGACAGACGGACGGACAGACGGACAAGGCTAAATCGACTCGGCTGTTGATGCTGATCAAGAATATATATACTTTATATGGTCGGAAATGATTCCTTCTTCCGACTTTAGTATACTCTTTTTACTCTACGAGTAACGGGTATAATTAGTTGTTCATAAAAGTTTAAAGGCTTGACGTTTTTAATATAATATTTCGCTTAGTTTAAGTTAATCAATAGTCTTCTAGTAATTTTTCATCCATATTGGCTCAAATTTAATTTAAACAAATTTAAGAGAATTTAAAAGTAGAAAAGGCGCGCTCGACTGATACTTGTGTTGCAGAAACAGCTAATAAATCAAATGCGGCATTTTTAACTTCTTTAGAATGATAGTTTTCATAACATTTAAAACATTAGAATTTCGATTTAATCTTTAAATCGATTTTTCGTTCGTCACTTTTTCATTATTTTCCATCTCCTTGGCTAAAGATTTCATTTCATTTTCACCTTCTGATCGTACGAAATCATTTATGATTTCATTCATTAGTTTCTTTTGACTATTATATAGTTCGGCAATATGTTTCTTTGCTAAGGTCAAAATATATTCGGTTTCTTGGATCCAACATAACAGAAATAAGAATTGGGATTGAATTTAAAATGTAAGAACGTTTTTCTAAACACTTTAATGGAGTATTGCTGTATTTTGCTGAGGACTTTACAACTTGGGTGCAACAAGTAAATCAAGTTGAGTAGAAATCACTAGGATCCAGTTGTAATTTTACATAAGTTTTGTAAATTGGATGCAAGTTGCATCATCACAGATGCCAGAAAGCACGCTTGTGGTGCAGTGCTTACCCAGAATCATAATGGCATGCAATTGCCGCTAACGTAGTGGATTTGAATATTGATTGCAGAGCTTAGCCGCTCCAATTGCTCTATTTGCATATTGCTTTTTGCACACGACCAAACTTATCCGCCTTTGCCTGACAATTCTGTTTCTGCGTAAATAAGCTTATAGAAATTACAGGCCAGTCGAGCGTGTAGGGAATTTTCTCTAAGCATCTGCACTTGTTTAATGTCATTACGCCCCCACCCTACCACCCCCTGCTGTTGGAAAAAAACGAAAAGCTTAGGCGGAAAAACTGCAAAGTGAGGGTTTGTAAAAGTTGTGCCAAAAGGCTCGAAAATTCCTAAACGAATTGCTGCAGCAATTTTGTCGGCAGCAAACTCAAAGTCATAACAGTTTGGCCCAAACGGCAGCCAGCCCCATCATTTATGCCTTTGAGCTCATAATTGCCTGTAATTAAGGTGTATTGGTGCCTGGTCGCCTGCCCCTGCCACCGCTGGCAAAGAGAGCCCAATATAAAATCCGATATGAGGACACAGAGCCATTTGGGGATGGGTCGAATCAGACTAGTTTTGCAAATTGCCTGCTTGCATAGGCAGAAAGTGCAGGAGCTCTTAACTGGTATATTGCATCCAAGGAGAAGTGTCTTTGAGCTGTTATTAAATGGACGAAGCCAGGAATTGACAATTTGCACACACACACTTGCTTACTTTTGCTGTCAATATGAAACAGCCCAGCAAACATTTTTTATCGCAGAAGGTAAGAATGCGATTCTTCCAGTAGGTGTCGCTTCACTCCGGCGATATCGCATATTTATCGCATTCTCATCTCCCTTCGGGAAGAAATGTGTCACTCTGCGACACTTCTTGAAGGAGAGAAAGCGTTCCTTCTGGGAGATACGAAAAAGTCTCTTCTCAGGGATACGAAAGCGATTCACACAAAAAAAAAAAAAAATATTTGTGCGCGCTGCTACACAACTTGCTGCTGGTTGCTGCTTGCCTGTTCTGATAAACAACGAATTAAACAAACTTATACTTAATTACATGAAAAACTTTTACTTACTCTGAGGCGATTCGAACTCGGTTCCCTTGGACTGAAATCACTATGGGACGGACGTTTTAGACGACTGCGCCACGCTGTGCGTCTAAGACGAGGCAACTAGAGGGTTACTTGGGCAACTAGAGGGTAACTAAGGTTACTTGTATTGAATCTATTTGAAAGCATTCACCCCTAAATGCATGCTTGTAATTCTCAAGTTCTTATTTATCACTCTGTCCATATATATAGCGCAATAGAAATTGATGCCACATATCGCCAATTTATCCCTTTTATGTTAAAAATGCGAAACCTTGTGTGTTTTGTTTTTGTAAATCGCCAAACTATCATCAGACTCTCATCTCAAACTATCGCCAAACTCACTTTTTGACGAGGGAGATAAGAAACCCGACAAAATGTTTGCAGGGAGCCTTATGCACGCACACAAACTTAATCAGTTTTTGGATTTCTTGTTAACTGAAGAGCACCCACATTTAGAGTAATGTGGTTCAAATGAAAAGCGAAGACTTGAGCTTGTTAAGCTCAAAATTGTCACTCTCTGAGAGTGGGGTACGAAACAGATGTTAATGCAAAAGTAAATGCAAAATGCCCATGAGATTTATTTATTCTAGGCTTAAGAGCAAAGCTGTGTGTGGACTGGCGCCCATAGCCGAAGGCCGAACTCATTCGAGCTTTTCAAACAGAAGCGAGCCGAACTTATTAGGTGTACATTCATTCTCCCTCTCCATTTGGCCGGCCCTGCTTTAGATCAACGTTTGTCCACAAAAGCTATGCAACACTGAGTACTAGAGTTAAAATTTGCGCTGACTCTTACACCCAGAGAAATCTAGCACGAATTGGCGAGACTGAAATCGGCTTCAATTTAAATATTTTTCTTCTTGACATTTAAAGACGAAAACTGCTCGAATACGAGAAGACAATTGATCTCGATTTCAAACTTGAGGAATAGGGAAATGCGGGGAGCCATAATCGGAAAGCGTGAGCAAAAAATGAGAGCCACTCTCGCTCTCAATCTCAATTAACGACGACAGCTTTGAAGTTTGTAGCGTGACTTGGCGCCGCGGCGCTCAATTGAAAATGAGATGCAAAAGAAAGCGGTAGAAAATCACAGTGGTTAGAGCGAGATGGACATAATCTCAAATGTGTTCAGAGAGCGTAAGTGAGAGCAATCAGCTGACAAATTTCTGACAGAACAGCTAACCAATTTCTTATTCTAAGCATGGAGCAAAAAATATTAGAGAGGAACTTTGCCTCTTTTTTGCTGGTGCTAAACGATAGTGCAGAAAAAAATACTTATAGTGCCCAAAAAGATACTTCAAAGTGCCAGTAGGAAATCACTGTGGTTAGAGGAAGACGACCATAACCCAAATATATCCAGAGAGAGCGAACAGCTGACCGAAAAGTGTCTAGAGAGCGTAAATGAGAGCGAACAGCTGACAATTTTCTAATAGAAGCGGTGTTGACTGAGCAAAGTTCCTCTCTAATACTCTTTGCTCCATGTTCTAAGGAAGAGCGACTGAAAATCAGTTTGCCCTATTTGCACAAGCCCCGGAATGCCTTTGGCTCATGTCGGGGTTAATGTTTAGAGCAGCAATCGGCAATGTAAGCAGAGAAGTAGGCAGAATTTCAGCTGCTGCAAGAAAAATTTTCAATGCGACCTCGGATTATAGCGAAGTAAAAGTCAGAGCAATAAATATAAGCTTTTGAAAGCTTATCTACGTTTTCTTTATTTCGCTTAAGTTTATATTCAAATCTGGAATACACCAAAAAAAATTATTTTGCATTATCAATTTAATACGCGTTGTATCAAATTGAAAATGAAATCAGTATCAATATAATTCAAGAAATTACCAAATTGATATTTTGGGTATTAATTTAATCTTCAGCACCTATCTTGTGTGCTAAGAAATAGCACACAGAGCATGCAATATGAGAGATCAATGTTTTCCGTAGTCAAGGGCAATATAAATAAAAAGAATTTTGTAATATATATAAATTAGCGACAAAATTCGAAATAAGCTTTCAAAAATATAAGGATTATACATCTTCCTTTTTTGGAAAAATTGATAAGAGAAACAAGTATGAAACAAGACGGTCAAGCCCGACTCCATTATACTCCGTACCTGCAAGGGCAGCTGAAAGCAGCGCTGCTGGTGCGCTGTGGCAGCGAACATTCGGTTGTTCATTGGCTCTGAGAAATAAGTCCCCAATGAAATAAGGCCCCAAAAATTTATATGGAAAACAAAAACAAAGATTTTTTCTGAAATTTGGGGTGTTATTTCATTTTTTGCGGCATTAATAAAAATAAAATAAAATTTCCAAATGAAATAAGTCCCCAAAAGAAGAAATGAAATAAAACCACAAAACAAATTTTTGGGGCCTCTTTTCATTTTTATCAGGAAATAAGACGCCAATTTTTAATATGATTTTTTTGGATTTTATTTCATTTTCTTATTTTTAATAAAGTATGAAAAAAAATCCAAGAACTTTAATAACGCTTAATTTTTTTTTCTGCAGGTGTTCTTAGACTAAGTATTTGATGCGCAAAATTTTTGTACAGGTTTGAAAAATAGCGTTTTAAAAATAGTTCAGTGATAAGCTTTCGAGTATGTTGATCAATTTAGTGATTTGCATTGTGCGAAGTAGACATAAAAATAAAAGTTAAAATTATGGAGTGCAAAAAAATTGTTGGACTCTGGGTAACATGGAAGTTTGATTTACGTAAAAGAACAGAAAATGTTACACAAGCTTAAATCTAACTTATAATAAAAAAGAATGTAGCAATCTTAGCGCCGCAGGCGAAAATTTGATACAAAACAAATCGCGGGGTTTTTTGTATCATATTTTCACTATTTTTTCTTAAATCAAAATTTACAAATATTTTCAAATATTGTGGTGCTATTTAATTTTCCATGTTTGCTAATCTGGGTTGTGTTGGCCGTCATTGCTCATCCAAAATAAAACTTCATTTTATTTTAAATTTTCCTCTTACGCGTTTCGGTCACATTTTGCGCCTTTATCAGGGAGCCTGCATTTATTTGTTTACATTAATTTCCAAAAACAAAACAAACATTACAATAACTTTTATCCATACATATATGTTCACCTGTGCACTAAACTAACGTCGTTGCTTCTGGTAATTTGTATTCTTATTCGCTCGTGGTAATGTATTTCTTTTGTTTTGTCAAATGTTTGGTTTTCTTGTTACATGTTGCGTACGTGTTATTTATTTGGTCTACGTCGTCTTTATAGTTTACACCCAGCTCTCCCCGCTGTTGAATCCGCAGACTTTCCAGTGTTAGTCTTACTCTCTCTCTCTTTTCTATGTCCAGCACTTTAACATTATCGAAATCAGCTGTGCGTCCAGATGTTGTCAAGTGTTGCGCTATCGCTGTGGTTGATTTGTTGTTTTTCGCATCTCCTTTGTGTTCCGCTATTCTAGTGCAAGCGCTCGTTTTGTCGTTCCTACGTATACGCCGTGGCAAGCCTCTCCTTCTTTTCCCTTGCATGCTATTTCGTACGCAACGTTCTGTTGTTGTTCTCTCGTTATCCTATCCTTCGTGTTTGTAAACAGTTTCCTTGTATTTGTGTGGGCTTTGTATGCAAACGTTAGATTTGAATATTGTCTCGGTATTAATTTCCCAATTGTCTGTTTGCATGTTAATTTGTCCACATATTTTACACTTATGTATTGCGTTTTCTCGCTCTTGTCTCTGCTGTCGGTTTCACTGGTCTTTGTTTGGGTGGAGTTTGTTATTAGCCGTTCAATCAGCTGGTCCGGATAACTATTTTTCCTAAGCATTGTTTTGAGTTTAATATATATTTCGGGTCTGTATGATGCGTCGCTTAAGGTATATGCTTTGTTTATTATATTCTTTGCTGTGTTGATTTTCTGGGAAATGGGCTGATTTGAGTGAAAACTCATTATTCTTCCTGAAGCTATGGTTTTCGTGTACCACTTGAACTTTAATTTTCCATCGTCTCTTTTTATTTCCGTGTCGAGGTAGCATATTCTGTTGTCCTTCTCTACTTCCATTGTAAATTGAACCCGATGATGTTGCTTGTTCAGTGTTGCTAGTATAGTCTCAGCGTCTTTTTTCCTAATTATACAAACTATATCGTCCACATATTTTGTTAGGTGTTTGACTTCTATGTGTCTCTTCTCTAAATTTGCCATTGCATCGTCCAAAATTTTGTCCAGTATAAAATTTGCTATGGTCGGTGAGATCGGATTGCCCATAGGCATACCATAAATTTGGTTGTAAATTACGTTGTCATATGCTACATAATTATTTTCCGTTAGTACGAAGTCAAGAATTTCCTTAAATCTAGTCTTTGGTATCTTAGTGTACTCGGCTATGTCTGTCCATCTGTTCATTATGTTCGTCATTGCTAATTTCACTGGTATATTAGTAAACAGCGAAACTACGTCAAAAGATACCAGGACTTCGTCATCTGCAATGTTGGTGTTACCAAATTTCTCCTTTAGTTGAACTGCATTCTGTATATTGTACTTCTCGGACACGATGTTCCTAAGAATGCCGCCCAAGTATTTTGCCAACTTGTAACAGGGAACGCTTTGTGAGGCAGCTATTGGTCTGAGCGGTGTGTCCTGTTTGTGGATTTTCGGCAGTCCATACATCCTCGGTGCATGTCCTCCGGAACAGTAAAGGTCCATTTTTAGTCTTGTGTCAATATAATTTTGTTTGTACAATGTGTTGATAATTTCGTTGTTCTTCCTAATCAGTGACTGTGTCGGATCCTTTCGTGCTGTTTTGTAAGTTGTTCTATCACTTAGTAGTGCCTGCATTTTGTCCACATAATCTCTTTTGTACATGACTACCGTTTTGTTTCCTTTGTCCGAAATTGGGGTATTATTTCATATGAAATAACACCCCAAACTTGAGGCCTTTTTTTTTTTTTTCACCCTATTTCATTTTAGTGGGGCCTTATTTCATTATTTAAATTTGGTTATTACTTCATATGAAATAACACCCCAAATTTGTGGCCTTATTTCATTTTATCGTTTGGGGACTTATTGCGTGCTGCCCTGGTCATTACTTGAGTATCGTCCGCTCGATTATTTCAATTCCTTTAGCAAATCGATAAATAATACTGACAGCAAAATATGCGTAAGCGAATGTCTATCTACAAAACTGTGGCAGGTCAAAAATATACCTGATCGAAATGAATACATGTACTCACTGTTTTTTTTTTTAAATAAATGCTGATTTAGGTTTCCGTTTTTTATATTTTGTTTTATTCTTAACCATAAGGCAAATGTACTTTGAACACAGGTAAAACCAATTAAAGTTTCTAATCCTTTATAGGAAAGTCCATATCCTATCTTAGAAATAATTACTGGTGCACTATTATAAAATAGTATTTTTTTAATTTTATAAAAAATCAATTATTACTTAATAATGTTGTAAGTTGTGGAATAAATTCAGTTATGCATTGAGAGAACCAAATTTAGTGGGATGGTTTGTTTGATTTTGTTCCATTTTTTAATAAGTGCCTTTCTGAGTTTGGCCAAATTTGGAAAATGGTACCCATTGGTATATTCGTTCCTCGAAAGTAGTCTCCAAACATTATCGATTATGTTTAAAATGGGGACCGAAGCAGGATTCCACAAAAGATCAATTTTTCGATTCGCAAAAAACTGCTTTATCGGTTTGGAAACCTAGATGGCAGCGTTATTCTGTTGACAAATCCACTTCCCAGTATGTTTTGCCAAACTCTATTAATACATTATTCATAAGACTTATGTACACCTTAGAATTCATTCGAGATGAATCGAAACATACCTAACCAAATGTAGCCTATAACATAAGCGAGCAACCCGGGAAATTGGCTCATAGCAAGTCTGCCGATCAAGGTGTATATCGCGCCAATATATAATTTTTCCTTCAAGACCATCCAAGTTGAATAATTTTTCGTCACTGAGGTAGAAATACCAAATTGCTAATGGTAAGTATCAAAATGATACTTAGAAATTAATTCAGAATAGTATCAGTCTGATACCAGTTGGTATCAATTAGATATTTTTGAAAAATCATTTCGAAGTATCAACTTGATAATTGAAGTGTTAAAAAGAAAATGATACTCAATCGTTTCAAATTGATGACTAAATACATTCATGACATTGGGTGTGTACATGTTTTTCATAAATCAAACTTGTGAAAAATTTAACAATTTGTATGATCAAAACCATCGATCAATGAATGACTTATAAATTCTTTATATCCTTATATAGTCCACTATATAACAAAATACTTTGCTTCAAATTTTTAGAAGTTTAATAAATTCGATTTTCTATCCACTTTCAGAAATGTACTCTGTACCCCCAAAGTTTGTGTATATCTGTTAAATTTATGATAATAGTGACTAAGCACTCATAAAGTGTGTGAAATGATGCCAACTCTGAGATTTCTTTGTTCTTAGGGACGTAAATGATTCCTTCTTCCTGTTACATACTTTTCCACTAACTTTATATACTCTTTAAATACTAATAAAAACTATACCTTAGGTACAGAAGATAAAGTTTGGTTTTAATTGGAACAATCCTTTTCTCTACACAAGTTTTGTTGTCTAAACAAACTACAGTTGATCCCCACACACCCAATTAAGTTTTCTGTGTTGTATAATTTATTAAGGCAAACTTTCTAACTCCTTTTCTCTAAGCCACATCATATTCATCACACATCAAAGCTGCACAAAAGGAAACCACATCATAATGAGCTGCCAGCAAAAGACATGGTACACCGGCATACAGACGAGGACTTGCAACATGCAACTTTGCAACTGCATTCTGTGTCTAGTACTTTGCAAATTACTTTCACGCCCCAACTCCAGGCATAACCTGAAGGCAAACCTCTGCTTACACAGCGTTCAATGTTGTGTGCACTCGGCAGACGGAAAAAAGAAACTGTCATGAGTCTGCTAAGTACTGATGACATGGCCCATGCCGCATGCCACATGCATATGCAACATTTGCTTTCGCTGCGCCGACATAATTTGCAACAAAGTGCTCTAGAAAAGATGCAAAAGATGAGCGAGCGGGCCGAGGAAAACAAGACGAAATAATAACGGAATTCCTTTAATTTTCACACCACCACGGGCTAGGCATGAGCCAGCCCATCGAGACCAGCCCAGACCAGACCGGCAACTTGAACGGTTAAGTACTACCCCCGCACCAAGCCAGTCAAGTCAACTGAAAACGTGACAGGATATCCTGCCCCTCCGCCTTATACCATTCGTACTTGGTTATTACGCCGCCAGCATGCAAATGCTTATGAAGAAGAGAACGTGGCACTTAATGTGCGTCACATTATAATTTGGCAGCTGAGTGAATGACTGGCTGACTGACATCAATATTTCATACCATTAAAATAGAAACTCGACCCATACAATGCTGCCAAATCAAGTTAATGCAGTCAATTAACTTTGTCCTTTTATTAAAAAAAACGAGAAGGCCAAGCTAACTTTGTCTTTGCCGAAGTTTTTATACCCTTGCAAATGTTTTAATACATCAGAGTTTAAGAACGCCAGCATTAAAACAAACTATTTTTCTAAATAAAACCCAATTTCCGACCGATAGTTCCTATGACAGCTATAGAATATAGTCATCCGATTTTGACCAAAACTTCCAAATCCTTGTAAAAGCGCATAATATTAATAATTGCTGAAGTGAGACACGTTAACATTAAAACAAAAAAGTTTTTCTCACAAAGACCCACTTTTCGACCGATAGTTCCTATGGCAGCTATAAGATATAGTCATCCGATCCGGTCGGTTCCGACATATTAGCAGTGTGCAGTAAAAAGAAGACTCTGTGCAAAGTTTCAGCTCGATAGCTTTAAAACTGAGAGACTAGTTTGCGTAGAAACAGAGAGACAGACGGACAGACGGACAGACGGACGGACAAAGCTCAATCGACTCAGCTCGTCACCCTGATCAAGAATATATATAGTTTATAGGGTCGAAAATGAATATTTCAATGCGTTGCAAACTTCTGGGCAAAATTATAATACCCTTTGCAAGGGTATAAAAAAAAGAAAACTCATTAAAAAGAGTTGCCTCTTCGCCCCCAAAACTATCAACCAAATTTGAGCAGAAAGTTTTTCTTCGTGCTGGCAAAACATTTTTGCGTCAACATTTACATAAAACTTTTATGACAAGCTTAAATGGAAAATTGGTTTACGTGGAATCACGTTGCCCGATTCGGTTGAAATAGTCAGTGTCATAATTCTGGTTGAAGATTTTATGGTAAGCTGTTAATTGAAATTGTAAAATAATAATTAAATAATTTAGATATATGTGGCGTTTCTATTTAAAGGATGATGTTTATAAATATACAATAATAATTAAAGTTTAGTTAAAAAATTGGGAAATATGTATTATAATGAGAGCAATTGTAGATTTGAATATTGGCTGTAGATTTTTGATGGAGTACGGTTTTTTTTTTTTAGTTGTAGGGCAGATTTTGGCTCCAGTACAAGTAATCAAAGATCGCTGACGATTTGGTAGAGATACCAATGAAACAGCTGTTTGATCAACGATGTCGTTTTTGAAATGAGTAAAATGAAAACAGCCTTGTTGGGATTGTTCCGTTTTTAAGAACTTTATTTGAGTTAATAGTGTTTCGTTTTAAAGAAAACTTCAAATTCAACTCGGATAAAAATTTTATTGATTTTGGATAAGGTCATAAACAGATTCTTCACAGAAATATAATAAGGAACATACTTCCTGGAGTTGTAAGGGAAGGGAGGCATGAGCAACTAGGATTAGAGGCATCGATGTACAATAATTTCCACGACCGACTCCCAACTCGTTCCGACATGCTTCATTTAAGTCTTTCGGAAAAACACATTAGAATTTGGTAAGTATTGAATGTGAACTGAACTTGTTAACCTTCTGCACTTAACGAACAACGCACGGAATGGCTTGCTTGCACATTGAGCTATTGCCCACTTTCTTAGCTTTATATCAAGAGGGATACTTTCAGAGAAAAAATGGAAAATGTCACTCTTGTAGTAAGAGAATTTGTTCTTGTATACTTGATCCAAAAGTGAATTTTTGATCCAGATATTCTTCATTACCAGAGAGTTGAATTACTTTGATCCAGATATTCTTCATTACTTATCCCGCCTCTTGAACATCTAATAATAAAAGTTTTTTTTTCTTTTCTTTGGAGAGTTTTACACATACGGTCACCTTAGATGGCGCCAGCTGTGAAGTATAGCCATGAAAAAGCAATTTCTCAAACTTGCCGTTCGGATCCGGCGTTAAAATTCTTGTGCGAAAAATTTCCGTTTACTTTACTTCAAAGGACTTACTTACTTTAACGATTTGATCGCTAAATCACAAATCCCCAAATATCGACGATTTCAAACCCACGACGTATGAGTCCATGAATTGAAAATTAAATGAGAAATGACGCTAGAGATAAAAGCGGCCTTCTTTTAAACCAATTTTTTTAACATTCTTTGACTTTTCTAGATTCTTTTTTTGGACAATATCGATTAAACTCTTGCCCTCCTAAAACTGCGCAAGCAATTACTCGCCTAACACTCGCCTAAGCTATACGTCGCGTCTAAACAATATTTAGGTGTACATTGGGGCACAGTGCGTCACGTTTCAGTGTCACAGCGCAATGTGAACGGCAAATGGCTTGTCACAAAAATCGTGTGACGCCAACTTCAGACTTCTTGACTTCTGAGTATTTTGGTCACAGTGCGTCACAGACAACACGGTCACAGGGTGCACCAATGTAAACCCGGCCTTAGTCACCAGAGCTCGAAGCGCAAAGGTAAGTCAGCAGAATATCCTACCATCGTAGTTTGCAAGTTATAGTACTCTACGGAGCCGTAGTGCACCCACCTTGGTCTTGCGTATCTTGGATTGCCAATCCTCCCCAGAGTTCTAATACTCTACGGAGCAACCGTGCATCCACTCGTCTCTAAACCTTGGAGAGCCAATCCTCCCCAGAGTTCTCATACTCTAAGGAGTCTAGTAATCTCAGAGTAATAATCCTCTACGGAGCCATCGGACAGCCAGATTGCTATTGTGAAATCTTGGAGCACCAATCCTCTCAAGACTTATAACTAGACAGCGGATTTTGCATATTTTAAAACAGATTTTAGTCCCAGTAGGTCAAAATAGAGTACCCAAAATGACAATAATTATAATAATTTTATAATTAAATTAACGAAGGATCATTGCATTTTAAAGCAGTTTTTAGTCCATCCAGCCATAGTCAAACTTATAGAGTACCCAAACTTCGACAATATTGTCTTTTTTTTTTAAATTTACTTCCCAATAGTTATTTACTGCCTACTAGGATTAAAATTTGTTTTAAAATATGCAAAATCCGCTGTCTAGTTATAACACTCTACGGAGCAGGGCTCCTTCTACCCCCCTTATTCCTAGATATCACGTCAGCCCCGGAGTAGGAATTCCCGACCGGAGCACGACATTGTACTATCTTCGCCCCTGTGGAACAGAGTAGCCGGAGCGAGATACTAGGAACCAGGCACCCATAGTCGGAGCAAGAGGATCGGAACCAACCAGGAACCCCGGCGGACATCGTAATCCAGCACACTTCAACTAAGCCCTAGAATTAATACTACAATATAGAACATCCTGAAATAAAACCCAAAAGGAAACACATTGAATAAAAATAAACGCAATTGATATTTGTACGCCTTTGACAACAACGGACTGTGCATGCGCTCCCTCTCTCTCTGTTGGAGCGTGTTCAACGATATTCTCTCAGTTTGCTTTCCCTTACTCCTCTTGCCCATATGAACCAAATTGAGTACGGATTTGGCTCGTTTCTAAGAGCGAAATTCTTGAAAATTCCACATCTTATTCTTTTAAAGAGCGTTCGTACTCAAATTATTCGTTCCAGTTTTCGCTTAGTGTACTCGTACTTTTCTGTATGGCAGTTGAGCTAACAAAAAGTTGAGTTGAGAAACTTTCTTTCTGTCGAATCCCGGTTTTGGTGTGGCTATATAAAGCATATATTATTGAGGACAACTTTACTCATTTCAAGAACATTAGGAACGAAACAATGCTATATCTGGGCTATACGGTGGGTAGTGTATGATATGTTTTGACCAACATGCAACATAAGTCCGAGTGTGGTCTTGTTGCAAAATAACCTTGTCGTCCCTTTGCTCGTTGTCTGAAATAATCTATATTAAAGTAATATCAAATATTTTATGTTTAATTTGAAAATAGTCCTATTCAAACATAGATTGTTGAGTTTAATGGCAGGGAAAGAAAAAAAACTGTTCCAAGTAAGGTGGTTCCTATAGCTTTGAACTCCTTTTATTTTAAAATTTATTTGAATAAATGGGGAGGCGCACTTTCATATTTTTGGTGTTTTTGCTCGGATCTTATAGTGGTATACAGAATAGACAGATATTGGGCCTTACTGAATATATATTAAGTCACTAGGTTCAAGCTTAAAAATTGTAGCTCTGACAGTTTTTCGCGGTTAAAAGGAGGAGGGGAATTTGCCAAATCTGGAGCAAACTTGATCTGGGTACATACAATATCATTCAGAGATGGGCGCGTCGCAATGAAAGTTATTTATAGAACACGAATGTTGTGCACGCAAATTGACGATATGTGTGCATGCCCATCTCTGATCTACATACATGCAAAAATTTGTGGCTCTACCTCTTATACGGGGGTGCCACAGAAATCTCTAGAGATTTTGCCGACGGTTGGTTTGTAAATCTCTCGAAAAATTCGTTGGTGCCACAGAACTTCTAGAGATTTCATTTTCTAATTAGAAAATCTAGTTGGAGCACCAGATGCTCCAATTGATGTTCCATCTCTAAAAACAGGGCTGAAACTCTCGCCAAAAAATTTACCTTTTTTTGGATGTGGGTTAATTTAATGATTAACAAAAAATTTTTGATTGTGTTATATGTTTTATGATGCATTTTTAAATAATAGTTCAATTTTAAGTCGCATTCTCCACCAAAATAATACAAAATTTACAAATTTGTTGGCGGCAAATATGAGGAATTGGTTTCCAGCCCTCAATCCGCTAGCCTTTAATCCGCTAGCTGTAGGGGGCGCCACTTCGACAAAAGGCGCTAGTGAGAAAAGAGCTTTGCAAAATCTCTTAACGAAACATTAGAGGTTTGAAACCAACCAATAGAAATTTCTGTGGCACCTAAAAATTGGAATTCGGTTGGAATTTGGTTGGAAGATATTATCGCACCCCCGTAGTCTTCGCGTTTATTCAGAGAGAGACAGTTTTTCGCTGTTAAAAGATGGAGGAGGAGGAATTTTCTAAATCTGTAACAAACTTTGGTTACAGTACACACCTACAGCTTTCTTCTACCTTCCCCCCACCCTGAGAGTATTTTTTAGCCCCTTCTCTTCTTGATTAAAAAAAATTATTATCGCAGTTTTTTCCCGAAAGTTAATTTTTGTCAACTGGCGTCACTCTGGCGCTTTTCAGTCGCAAAACCGTACCAGCGCCAGGGCGCACAAGCAGAGAGAGCAATCAGTTCAACTGACATATTCATAATATTCATGCTTACGGTCGCCAGCGTGGACAAGCTGTAACATACAACGAATAGCTGCAGTTAGCCGAGCTGATGGAAGGGTAGGCATTCTTTGCGGAGCACGCGCTGTTTTCCGGCTCTATCTCGTCGGCGATGGGGGGTTTAAAGGATACCGCGATGCTACATGCTCGATTGCAATTTAAATATTAATTATTAAAATTCGCGTGCTAGTTTGGGGCAATTCGCCTATCAATCTGCTAGAACCATAAAGAAAGGGGTAAAAGGGGGAGACAAAGGAAAAAGAGTAGAAAGAACAGAATGAAAGAAAGCTGCATCTATTTGGGGACGATCCCATAAGCACACTAATTAGGATTCATTGTTCAGGTTCGCTTCTCATAACTCCCGGAAGGGTAAACGCTCTAGGTAGAATTCATTATAATCGATTTATTAGAAATATAGGACTTCATGAGTGGATGAACTAAACATAATTATCATAATGATTAAGGATGGCTAATATAATGTAATTTTGTAGAAGAAAAAAAATTATTAACTAGGATTTACTTTAATATAGATTTTGGTTTTTTCATTTTCTTAACTTGGTTTGGTTTTCATTCAACAAAAAAATATTTAAATTTCAATTTATTGTGCAGGCAAGTGAAAAGTCGCTGAAAATTAAGATTAATTATATATATAGGTATGTAAGCATAGTAATAAGGTATATTAAGGTAATTTAAAATATAAAATTCATAATGCAAAATATAAGAATAATGATCGGCGTAATTTAATTGATTTTAAAAAAATATTAAATTTCATTTGTCTGTCAGTACTCAAGGTTTGCTTGAGGTGGGCATATTATTTTTGGCCACGACTGTAGATCGAGCAGCTGAGTGCCATTGGAGTAGGCAGCAAACAAAACAACAACAAGGGCTCCAAATTTTAAGGCTAATGAACAAATATAATTTACAGCAAATCTCTCTTAGCTTTCATATGCGCTTTGCCGTTATTCTCATCTTTGGTTTGCACACAGCAAAAAAAGAAAAACAACAACAATTAAAAATGTTTGTTGTTAAGCTCCATGGTAGGCAGCGACTGAGAGCAAATTATGTTTGTTCACAAAAACATTAATCACCAATTCGACAAAAATTTAACACTATATGATTTTTAACTTTTCTTTTACAACTTACAGCTTTTCCGGTCCAGCGGCGAAAGATCTTTCGGCGGTCCAGGTGGATCAGAGGGTTGGTTAGATAGTTTTCGTTTTGGTTTTAAATGTTTGTTTTAGCGGAGTAGGGAGAGTGTTTGGTTTTGTTGTTTTATTTTGTTTTTCTAATTTACTTGAGCATCAGATTCACTGTCGTTTCTTTGGTGTTGGCACACACATTATCGTTCACTTCACCGACTTTTCGCTTTTTTCAGGCACAAGACAATTTACTCTACTTTATCCAAAACCAAATTGGGAAAATATACCGCAAAAAAATTAAAAAGATAACCAAAAAAAATGCAACAAAAATTAATATACAGTTTCTGGCTGCTCAGGTGGCACTTTCAGTAGGCCAATTTTCTGACTTCGACGGGGCACTAATTTTATGCGGATGCAGGGGCCATCGGCTTGCGACTTTTGGTACCAAGATTTTCCTTTTCCAAAGGCTTCTCTAACACATTTTCACTACCACCAACACTCGAACGCGGGTCGATCTGCTTGGTTTAAAGATCACAAGTACACTGTTGGATTGGGTTTGCACTTATAGGCGTCTGGTGTCTGCAGGGAGCTTTGTGGATGAGCGCGAAAGCTCTGGAGTAAGAAGGGCAGCTTAGAATCCCAAACTTGGTGCCAACTCTAGGTTTGGAAAAGAAATTACCATTTGGACACTAGGAGAGAAATAGAAAATAGTTACCCTCAATGGACTGGCACCCGAAATGGATTGAATCTTGTTGTCTGTCCGACAACTTTTCGTTGTTTTCCAGCCAGTGGAGCACCCCAATAGTGGTGTCAATGTGCCTATGGCTGGGATCAGAATTGAACTGGTGTGGAACAGTCAAATTAATAGACGAGCTTTGGGAGTAGGCGTTTCAACACTTACACAAACTTCAACCAAAACGTTTTGGGTCGCTTTATTTCGGACTAATTGTCGAAATCTTAAGTTGGGTTAAGCACACTTTTACACTTTATATTATACTTGTATGTGTATGAGCTTTATAAGCGGAGCTAGGCACGACCACTCTGGGCAACGATCAGAAGAAGAAAGAAAGTGGCTGGCCAGCGGAAAGGGAAGCTAACCAGTCGGCGGAAATGCAAGCAGGACTGCATTTTTCCGTACATCGAATACTCACAGGTGTATTTGACGATAACTATCGAGTCATTCGATCATTTTGCATCGGATAAGATAATTGGCGATAACCCAAAACATGAAACAAAATCTTAAAACAACTTAATTTTCCAACGGAATTTTTGACCTTTATCTTCCATATTTTTGCAACTATAGAAAAGAGATATACTACTAAGACTATAAGCATCTACTACTAAATATGAAAATCCTACTTCTATTAGCTAACTAGGGTGAAGCAAATTGTATTGCATACTTGTAGGCGAAATCAAAATTTGTTACTGGCCTTGTACAAGCGCCACTTCAAGTCCCCCCGACTAAAATCACACTTGGGGTTGTCTCAAGGGTGATACACGCTTGTAGCAAGGACTATATTTCCAGGATTATTGTTTTATATCCTTGGCATGGTATTCGCCACTCAAATTTCCTTGCATATCCTCGATTTCGTAATAACTATTCCCTAGCTTACGTCGAATTCTGGCCTTCACAAATGAGGGGGCAAGCTTCGCGTTGAATCCTTTTGCGAAGTTGCTTTGCTGGAAATTCCTGCGAAAGACTTCTTGTCCAACAACATAAGAGACATCACGACTTCGTAAGTTATATGCTTTCTCGTTACGAATATGCTGCTTTCGCATTACCTGAGCTGCACTATTTCTCATAAGATCAAAAGAGTCGTCTTGATTGAAACAAACGGCACGATCTTCGAGTAGATTCAGGTCACGCAAAAGTCGATAAGTAGATCCGTTAGTTACCATGTGTTGGCCAAAAACTAGTCTGTAAGGAGTGTTATTTATTGCAGTGTGTAAACTTGAGCGTAATGAGCTGCAAATTTTACTCAGATTCACATCCCAATTGGCTTGGTCGGGATGTATGTAGGCTTTAATTGCTGCAATTACAGACCTATTCACCCGCTCGGAGGCGTTGGCCTGCGGAGCGTAGACTGCTGTATAGGCATGGTTTACTCCGTACTTGAGCAGTAAATTATTAAAAGCGTGTGATTTAAACTGCACCCCATTATCAGAGACTACAGTTTCTGGAACGCCAAAGCAGTGGAAAAGATCCTCTTCTAAGAATTGCAATATGGCTTCCGCAGTAAACTTTTTTACAGCCTTTAAAAACGGAAATTTTGTGAAGTGGTCGAGCACAATAAATATTCCTACATGACCAGACTTGGATCTTGGATATGGGCCTAAATAGTCAACGTAAAGTTTCTGAAAGAAACGATGACTCTCACCACTCTTTGCCAGGGGAGGTCTAAGTACTTTGTTAGGACTTTTGGTGCTCTTACAAATCTCACATTGGTTGACAAAATCTTTAACATCATTGACCAAATTTGGCCAATAAAAATAACGTCGCACTCGCTCTAGAGTCTTATTGATTCCTCCATGGGCGGAAAGTGGATCGTTATGGGCTATTTGCAACGCCATTGGAACTAGCTCTAATGGGAGCCACAATTTCCAAACCAGATCATCGGCGATTTTGTCTCCAGTTGGGTGTTCAGTTCGCCGATAGATAAAACCGTCTATCACTTTGACATCAGGCAACTGATTTTGGTTCTGCTCAATTTTAGTCAGTAGATCTTTGTAGCCACTTGATTGAAAGTGAGGCGATTGCAAATCAACAAAGTTATTCACATTGATTACCGACAAGTCTTCAGTGTGAATTCTTGATAAGGCATCCGGTACAATATTTTTACTGCCTTTGCGATGTTGAATCGAAAAGCTATAACCCTGAAGCTTTAAGGCCCAACGCGCCAATCTACTGCTTAGGTCAGTTTGTGCCATCAGCCATTTTAAAGACGCGTGGTCTGTAATGACTGTAAATGAATGTCCTTCAACATACGCACGAAATTTCTTAATACTCAATATCGCAGCTAAACACTCCTTCTCTGTAACAGAGTAGTTTCTTTGGCATTGATTGAGCTTTCGCGACATATAAGATATGGGAACTTCATCACCCTGATCATTTATTTGCATGAGAACACCTCCTACACCTGTGTGACTAGCATCACAGTGAATATAAAAAGGTGCTTCATAATCCGGTGTGTGCAATACAGGAGCCTTGCACATTTCCAGTTTCAAAGCTTGAAAAGCATTTTCAGCTTCTTCTGACCACTCAAAACGACGTTTGTTTTTAAGTGCATCGGTAAGAGGAGAAGCGAGAGAGGCAAAATTTCGAATAAACTTCTGGTACCATCCAGTCATACCAAGAAAACGGCGAAGCTGTTTTACTGAACGGGGAGCTGGATAGTTGTTTATTGCAGTAATTTTGTCAGGATCCATAGATATTGTTCCATGGCCGACAACATGACCCAAATATTGAACTTCTTTGACGCAAAACTTGCTTTTTTCAATATTAAGGGTCAATCCTGCCTTTGATAAACACGAAGCTATCTCTTTAAGTACATACATATGCCTTTCAAAAGTGTCGGAAACGATTAAAAGGTCATCCAAGTAAATGAAAACTTCGTGTTTCAACGAAGCTGGAATTATTTTATCCATTAACTTGGACATTGTAGACGGAGCATTGGTAAGGCCAAAAGGCATAACCGTGAACTGATAGAGAGCTCTACCAGGAACCGAAAATGCAGTTTTATCACGAGAGCTTGGCTCTAGCGGTATCTGCCAGTAGGCATCCTTCAAGTCCAAGCTTGTGATGAATTCCGCTTTCGGAAGACGGCTAATTATGCCCTCAATTATTGGCATAGGATAGGCGTCTTTCCGTGTCTTTTCGTTAACTTTCCGGCTGTCAAGGCAGAGCCTCACTTTGCCTGGCTTGCGCACAAGGACAACCGGAGAGGACCACGCACTGTCCGACTCCTCAATTACACCTAGTGCAATCATACGATCGAGTTCATCGAACATCAACTTTTCGATCGCTGGAGAGACAGGGTAATGACGTTGTTTAATTGGACTTGCGTCGCCAACGTCAATCACATGGGAAAGTAGGTTGGTTTTACCTAAGCCTTTCTCAGCAAAAGATGGGAAACCTTGAATTGTTTCCTTTAGAAGCTTTCGTTGGGAGTCAGACAATGGTCTGACTGGATTAAACAAATCCGAGGGCAACAATTCAAATTTGGCCCAAAAGTCAATGCCTAAATAAAGGGACTGAACCAGCGATGGGACTATATAAAACGATAAGGTGTGGGTCTGGCCTTTATATTGAACCTCAGTTTTTATTTTTCCGACAATACTCTGCGTCTTGCCATCCGCAGTTCGGACAGATGAACAAATTACTCTGTGAGGAACATTCTCTTGCACAACATCCTGTGCCAAACTCCCACCAATGCAACTAATTGAAGCTCCAGTATCCATTAAACCGGATACTGTTTTGCCTAGAAGCACTACTTCTGCATATGGCCGAATATCGTGGGCTATAATTGCCGATACTAGAGACTTCCTTTCGCGCTTTTGCTGCTTGTGGTAAATAGTTCTCCTCGACTTAGAACGTGTAGCTCTTTTGCTCGGAACGTTGTTTACCATGGGCTTTATATTACTGAGACGATGGTGTAAAGGAATATCAGGTAGGGTTTGAAAGTCAGGTAGGTATGGATTAGAAGAGCTTGTGACTTCTAATCTGTGTTTGTTGCTTTCGAGGCCACTAGTCTGCGTGCACTTTTCTGCGGTGCACGTGGCAGAAAGTTTTTTGAAACATTACATTTTGTACAAGACGGCTTATAGGTGTCCGCTTGTCCACAACCGTAACAAAAGACGCGTCGCTCGGCCACACAATCTTGATAACGGTGGCCACTTTTAGTGCAATTCCAACAGGTTAAACTTATTGCCTCTACGTCGTTGTCACTTAGTTGACTCTCATTCTCGGAATCGACTTCGACAGCATGGATACGACGTGGAGCAGGTCGAGGTTTCGAAGCTTGAGGTTTGTAAATTGACTGTAGAAACACCTCGCGCGTTCTGACTACGCTTCTCAGCTTAGCTATGCTATCTATCTTTTCATACAAAAGTTCATGTTGGATCTCTGGTAACAAATTTGATCTCAGAGAGGCTAGCAAATAAGCTTCTGGCAAAGGCTCAGACAATTTATCTGCTATTAGGATGACGGCTTCATAGTACTCGTCGAAGGTTTCGTTATCCTTTTGCTTGCGCCGGTCGATAGCAGCTCTGATGTTTACATCAGTACGCTCTTCTCTAAACTGAATTCGCAAAGCAATTTTTAATTGTTCCCATTGAACTTCTTTTACTGATTTGTGGTAGCGCCAAAACCACTCTGTGGCACTTCCCTCAAATAAATTGCTTACATAGCGTGCTAAAAGTACGGTATCGCTATCTAGTGTTTTGATCGTTAGAGCCTCTGCGCGATATATAAAATCGTCAACAGAAATCCCTGATCTACCCGAAAATTTCAATTTCCAATTGCCAATGATTTGGCTTATCCTATCAGGACGTAGATCTGTTCCCAATGGGGAAAGTCGTGGTAGAGACGGAGGGGGAGTCACAGAATTATTGGGTGTTAGAATGTCAGCCCCTGAGGTTTCATTGTTGGCCTGAGGAGGGTCCGCGTTTTGGGTTAACAAATCTTGAGACACTCCGGGTGGGACAACTGGTATCCCTACTGGACGAGGTTGTGACGAAGACGCCAAATGCGTTTGAAACATCGTCATGAGGTTTCTAAATCCTTCATTTAATGACTGAGTAATACGCTCAGTTTGGGTTGCAGCTGCAGAAGCCATGACCTCTGATAGTGTTTGCTGCATTTCGCTAACAGTCGGAGAAGTTTCTCTATTGGCCACGTTGGAAGCCTCACCGCTGTTCTGCGGAGCACCATCCATATTGCTTGAACCAGGATTGGTATTGGTTCTCTGAGCTCTAGTGGTGGCTGGCATTGTAAGCGAATTTAGACTTTGCGTCGACTGATTCAAATCTGGGTTGAAAGTTAAATTTAGGGTAGAGGACTGTAGTCTTGCTCTACAGACTGGACAAATGTCTCTATTTGAGACTTTTGTATTGAAGCACACCCAGTGAAACGTATGGTTGCAGCTGGTGGTTAGAAGTTGAGCTGCATGAGAAATGTCTTGGAGACAAATATAGCACTGAACTTCACCAACTAAGTTTTCACAACTGCGAGCTACGAACATGACCGCTTTGACACTGTATAGTGTAATTTGGTCAATGCAATATCGTTTGAAATTTTGTTTTATTATTGAATTTGTAGCAAAAGAAAAAATATACTAAAAGCCAAAAAAAATTTTAACTTTAAGCAGCAAAAAAGATTCAAAATAATTCATATATATATCCGGAAGCTATGATCTACTTTCCTAAACCAAGATCACAGTGTTAATAAATAGGCAGCAAGTAAAGAGGTTGCTAAGTCGCGTTACTCACAATCTGTCAGACATTTATAAAGCAACGATCAGCCGCATATAAACATATGCCTGAACGTCAGAGTTATCTTGCCATATACAGTAATTCCTCGGTAATGAAGCTAAGTCAGCGGTGTATTGTTAATGAAGACAATCAGATTGATTGGACTCTAATACGCATCCAAGAAGACTTTTAACTTTGACTATCGAAAGAGTATCTCGTTTGTAAGCAACTGAGCAGAGAACGCCTATATCAGATAAGCAATTTTAATTGCCATGACCGAATTATAGCCAAAAGAAAAACGGTTTATTCACATCGAATAGACGCTCTAGGAATTTTTAAAAACTAACGGGGTACTTTTTGTGAGCTGAATTTATCCTATTGCTATTTTAACCAAAATAACGCACCAGCAAAAAAAGAAAGCTAAAATAACAGGTTATTAACTCAAGTAACCATCCAGAAAGGTCTTTAAAAATGCGAAAATGAAATAATAGGGACGAAATGTACTAACTTTAGCTTGACATAAGCTTTATTAGCAAAATCAATCGAAGAGAATGTGAAAGTACAAGGCAAACAAGGGGGAAGGATATGTGTTCTCTAGGAGTGTGAACTTATTTTGAAAGTTTCACCTTTCCACGAGATCGCTTAGGGTATCTTTCTATCCTGCTTCCGTTCAACGGTAGGCCGTAGCTCTAGGCCACGTTAAAACCCGCGTCCAGAAGAAACTTCACAGAACAGCTAAGTACATAAGGAGAGATCACAATAGTTACTGTCGAATGCGGCGTTAGTTCTAGTTTGAAGAACAAACTCATCCAGCAAATCTCAACTAAAGTGACAGCGTTTGTTTGATTTTCAATAAGGCTCGGCAATAAAGTTATTTACAAACTGTAGAGAATCCAGAGCTTTTCAACCAAATAAACGAGGACAAAGGGGAAGGAAAAGTTCTAGACTGATTAAATTAAGTCAGATGTTAACGACTGAGAATTTAATTGCGATTGGTATTTTTGATCGGGCCTTGCCGGAACAGGCCACACACTGTTGGGCGCCAAATAATTAATAATAATTATTGTAACATACAACGAATAGCTGCAGTTAGCCGAGCTGATGGAAGGGTAGGCATTCTTTGCGGAGCACGCGCTGGTTTTCCGGCTCTATCTCGTCGGCGATGGGGGGGTTGTAAAAGGATACCGCGATGCTACATGCTCGATTGCAATTTAGATATTAATTATTAAAATTCGCGTGCTAGTTTGGGGCAATTCGCCTATCAATCTGCTAGAACCATAAAGAAAGGGGTAAGAGGCAAAGGAAAAAGAGTAGAAAGAACAGAATGAAAGAAAGCTGCATCTATATGAAAACTATTAGTGGCTGTTGGCTACCC
>JAEIFU010002298.1:0-46379 GCA_018904235.1 Lordiphosa stackelbergi
GGTGATAAAAGATAAATGTTTGGCTGGGTAAGTTAGTTTAGCTGCCCACCGCAGGTATAAAACATCACTTTGGCAATCATGCAGACAAAAGCGGCCACAAGTAAACTTGATGAATGTTGAGCTGGGACACTTTATGACTCAATGTAAATCCATAAGGGAACAATGGAACGGAAAGAATTTGCCCCCATCACATTTTTCTCTCACAAATATATACATACAATAGCTATCGCACGCGACTTTGACAGCTTCCAAAAATTAGAAATTATGAAAAATGAAGGTTAGATTTTTTAAATGATTTTACCTTTGTAGACAGCTCGAAGTTCCATATGATAAAAGGGATTGTGGTCTTGTCAATCTCACTTTTTATCGCACAAACAACAACAATAATATGTGCGAATACCTTGATTACAGCTAACCAAAATCTTATGTTTTTTTATCTCCCCTTTCTTGTTCATCAAACAAAATCACGTATATCGAAATTTTAACTAATAGAGGATAACCCGAATAGAACCCACATATTATATATGATTCTGTTTCGGTACTAAAAACCGGTTACGTTAATAAAGTTTACAGGGTTTTTTTTCGGTTTAAGGTTACGGTTTCGGTTACGGTTCTAATCTTTGACTTTTACACAACAGTTCCAGATCAGGGAATCAACCCGGAATTAGAACCGGTACCTTATACCGAAAAGAACCAATTAAAACTCAGACCAAGAACCGGAACCAATATTGGAATTTTTTTTTGTATACCGCTATCCGTGTATAACCGATATCTGCACCAAACGAAGCTATTTAGAATCTTTTGTCAATAGTAATCATTACTTCCCTACCAGGGCTTACAAATATTCCTGTAAAATAAAACAACCTTCTATGTAAATTAATAAACGAATTTCATTTGCCATTAAACATTTACCCCTGCCATTAAACAACTTGACTTTATTTCGTTCTCCAAGTCGTAATGTGCAGTTTGGATTAATTCATCACTCAGCACCATACAATTATTTTCAAACGGTCAAATATCTATGAATGTTAGAAGCTCTGAAAAAACTGACTAAAGATATTCTTTGAACCGAATCTTTTTCAAGCAGTAGAGTTCCGGTTCGTGCTCAGACTCTGGATGCTAAAAATTAAAAAGGTGCGATTGAATTAAAAGCCCTAACCGAATAAGTACTGCGTGTTCGGTTAAGTACCTGTTGAAAGTGGAGGCGAAGTGGATTAATCCCATGTATTTGTATAAAAAACAAGGGAGAAAGTCGGTCAACTATACAATACTCTGCACCTAGATTAGGAGCTGAATGCAGTGCTGCTGCTGCGCTCATCTCTAAGTTTCTCTCTCCCTCTCTCTCTCTTACTCTCTCTTTCTCTCCCTCTCTCTCTAAGATTGTGCGGCGTTGATTGTGAAAGGATGGGAGGGGGCTGGCGGGGGGTGATTCACTTATTTGCTCACAACTTGAGAACCGCTCATCCGATCTTTATCATTTCTTCGGTAATTCGATACATATTGCTAATGACTAACTATATCTAGAAGGTACGAATCATCTATCTACCAAACTGTGGGAGATATGACGTTCTTTCGAAATTTCGTGGGCGGGAGGGGGCGTGGCGAAAATTGAAAATAAACTTGATCTGCCTGCAAGTATAAGGTTGTAAAAAAAGTCTTGCTGTATTTCCGCAAGCTTGTCTTTGCAAGCGCGTAGTTCTAGTTGTATTCGTCGCATCGGTTCACGCTAGAGCTTTTTGGAAAGCTCTTTTCACGCGCTAACACGTGTTTGATTTATTGTTGTTTGTTTTTAGTCGTTCGTGAATTATAGCGTCGCAAACATGGAGCAAAATAAAGAGAAAATACGGCATATTTTACAGTACTACTACGATAAAGGCAAAAATGCATCTCATGCTGCCAATAAAATTTGTGCAGTTTATGGACCCGATACAGTTTCCATTTCCACCGCACAACGATGGTTTCAACGTTTTCGTTCTGGTGCAGAGGTGATCGAAGATGCGCCACGGTCCGGAAGGCCTGTCGTCGAAAATTGCGATAAAATCGCTGAATTGATCGAAAGAGACCGGCATAGTAGCAGCCGTAGCATCGGCCAAGAGCTGGGCATGAGTCATCAAACCGTTAAAAACCATTTGAAGAAGCTTGGATTCAAAAAGAAGCTCGATGTATGGGTGCCACACGACTTGACGCAAAAAAACATTTTTGCCCGTATGGATGCATGCGAATCGCTTCTGAATCGCAACAAAATCGACCCGTTTTTGAAGCGGATGGTGACTGGCGATGAAAAGTGGGTCACTTACGACAACGTGAAGCGCAAACGGTCGTGGTCGAAAAGCGGTGAAGCTGCCCAGACGGTGGCCAAGCCTGAATTGACGGCCAGGAAGGTTCTTCTGTGTGTTTGGTGGGATTGGCAGGGAATCATCCACTATGAGCTGCTCCCCTATGGCCAAACGCTCAATTCGGACCTGTACTGCCAACAACTGGACCGCTTGAATGCAGCACTCATGCAGAAGAGGCCATCTTTGATCAACAGAGGCCGAATTGTCTTCCATCAGGACAACGCCAGGCCACACACATCTTTGGTGACGCGCCAGAAGCTCCGGGAGCTCGGATGGGAGGTTCTTTTGCATCCACCGTATAGTCCGGATCTCGCACCAAGTGATTACCACCTATTTCTGTCCATGGCGAACGAGCTTGGTAGTCGGAAGTTGGCCACAAGAGAGCCCTGTGAAAATTGGCTCTCCGAGTTTTTGCCAATAGGGAAGCGAGCTTCTATAAGAGGGGCATTATGAAGTTGGCATCTCGTTGGGAACTCGTCATCGAACAAAACGGCGCATATTTGACTTAAATCGCATTATTATAACCAATTTAATGAACAATTGAAAATTCAATAAAAATACCGCAAGACTTTTTTGACAACCTTATAAGAAGCATTTGTCCCATACATGTCAACCCTCCATCTCTTACCAACTCTGAGATCTGTTTGTTCCTAACGGAAAAACGGCCGTTGGAAATCCTATAATCCCCCCGCTTTTGATGCATGAGAATATATATACTTTATAGGGTCGGAAATGATTGATAAAAACAGAACAATTCAAATAGATAGGTATTTTCCCCAAACAGTTTAATGGCATCAAACATCATCTTTATTTCTAAGAAACATTCACAAAATAAAGAAGATGAAAATTCGATAAAGTTTCCACATCTGCCTTTGATAAGGGTAAGTAAGCGTTGAACGGTTGTTTTTTAGAGTGTAGTTATTATGTCATCGCTAAAAAATTTAATGTTATATTCCGCTATACCGAAATAATAATTTAGGTACCGGTACGGAACCGATTATTGAAACAGCTTTTCATAACAACCACACATTGAGAGTTGTGTGACAACTCTACATGCAACATAAAAGGATGCCGCATGCCTACTGGTCCTATCTCCAGTAGTCTTTCCCCATCGACTGCAAGTAAGCAGCTGTTTCATCATGCCAGCAATGCTATGACCGCTTGGGAATTCCAAGCTGCTTAACAGCAAAAGCCGTCACAAATTTAATTATATGAATACAAATATGTAAATAAGTTTCAGCATTTTTTTTGCGAGTAGGGTATGCAGTTTATGAGAGGTACCTACAGCCTCTGCTCTCTTGGCATATTTGTTTCTGTAAAGCTCCGAAAGTATCAGGTGTTTCTGCATCTATATATCTTGGTTTTTGTTGTCTGACAAACTATTTTCTTATTTGCACTGGCATAAGCACCACTGATATAAAATCAATACAGCACGAAATCAGTGCGTCTCAATCAGATCACTAAGCATCCAAACCGGTCTATTTGAAGCCAACCTAAACCAACCGAAAGTAGCAAAAAATTCTTGCAACTTTAAGACAGAAAATAACTAAATCTTCATACCTGTTAAAAAAAATCCCACTTATTACAAATATATTTCTAAAAATAAATTTGTAATTTAATTCTCATTGATTTTCCTTTCCTTCTCCCATATGTCAATCTCGACCAGGCACAAGTGCCTGTACCTTCTGTTGAAAACCACAAATTAGAAACAAATTATTGCATTAAACTATTAGAAAAACCCAAAATCCACAGCCAAATCCATAGCGTACATCCTGAAGAAACAGAAATGTGAAAAGAAAACACTTGAGTTTGCAGTACAGAAACATCAGCCAAGTGGAAAATGTGCCAACAATGGCATCGACAACCAGACAACAGTTGTTGCAATGAAATTGAAAAAGGAGAAATATATTTAAAATACAATAAAACATTTTTTTTGGGTCAAACCGAAAGGTATAGAGTCATTAAGATAACAATCTGGGGAACAAAAACTGTAACAGAAATTGTCATTAAAATTGTGGGGGAAGAAGAGAAAAACAAAACAGAAATTAAATGGACAACATGTGTTGAAAGACGGCGGAGCCGAAAGGATAACAACAGTTGGCCTGATGTGTTTATGTTAAAAAGAATTTGTACCAAAAATAATAGCGAGTGACAATATGCTAAAAAAAATATGAGGAAAAAAATAGAAAGATTCCCGCAAGGCATGACCATTGATATTTTTATTCTTGCTGATTGAGTGCCAAGTTGCACTCTCAGCAGGTAGCCCAAAAACTGCAGTTACAGTTAGCTACCTGCAGCGATTTGCCAGAAGTAACAGCGATGCTACGGTTTGATAGATGATTGAGTGGTTGCTGGGTTGGTCCAAAGGTACAGTTACTCTCTCAAGGCGAATAATTAGTTACGGCCCGTAGTTGGTTGCCAAACGGAACTAATGAATTTTCGCAACCGCAGAAATCAATTTTCAGCGCAGTTACCAGGCTGCCGCCGCACTTAAGAAACAACGGCGCGCCGTTGGGTTCTGGGAGGTCTTCCCTCGCCATCTGACAACGCAATGGGCATGTCAACACACACCGCGCCGGATTGATGGCTGTCACAAAAAATTGACATAACAAATGTCACTCCAGAGAGCTTGCGCTGTGTATTTCCTGCTCACTCAAATGAAATGCCACTACAACTACAACTTATGTTTGTTTTTCAAAAGATTTTTGTCAACTTGTTTGTCTTCGACGTAAAAAAACGTAAGAAAAATTTTACACGAAATTAAATGGAAGAAATGCTCAAGACGGGAGGATTACGCAGTTCAATGAGGGGTTGTTAGAACATGTGTTTTATTTTCATAAGTCCGGAGAAATGGGGAGAATTCGGTTTTGTAACAAATTACCAAATGTAACAGATTTTTAATATTAAAATAAATGTATAATTAAATAATCCGCAGCAGATGGGAGGACTGACAGAAAGGGATTGGGGAGAAGTTAGGATTAAAATGTCAATAATAGGAAAAAGAGAAATAAATCCAAGCATATGCATGGAAGATGATTAATGTTATAGCTGGCTGCAAGTTTGCGAATGCAAGTCCTTAATCAATATCGATTCCTCGCATCGACCTGTCAGTCAAGAATGTGATAGGTCACTTCTGTGATTAAGAGCAGGTAACAACACATGTAATCAATATCATCATTGACCCAATATGACAATCCTGCCTCCGGCTAGGCTGCAGACACTTGCTTTGTTATTGCGCCGATTTCTCTGGGTTATAATAACTAAGTATTCGTTTAATTGCCCAGATGTTAAATTTACTAAAATCTGTGGTTAATGACATTGTGACAGAGCATTTGAACATGCGCAAGGTGTGCGCGAAGATGGTCCCAAATGTGAACTTCAAAACTGACTTCTTCCCAACGCTTCCGCAGCCGCTCTACAGTCCAGATGTGGCACTCGGACTTGCTTTTGCTGGACAGCGACCATACCCAGCCATGTAAGTACTCACCAAACGATGTGAAATCTTCAGTACAACATTACATCTACACGAAAGATCAACCAGTAGTCTCAAAAGCGCGACGTTTAAATCTAGAGAAACTAGCGATAGCCCAAAAAGAAACAAGGAATCTGCAGTCCCAGCAGCAGTCAATGGGCCAGTTCTTTACACATGGCACCAAATCGCAAATCAATAGCGACAATGCGAAGATTACAGGCGTCTTAACTTTATCACGAAGCCAGATAGATACCCCTTACCACACATTCATGATTTTTCCTATAAACTCAACGGCAAGTCAACAGCAGTGCAACGCAAGTCAGACATTTCAACGCTTCATGGACCAAATATTTAGAGACTTAGCTTTGTTATAGTCTACATTGATGTCATTTGTATCGCATCGCAGAACGTTGAACAGCATTACGAGCATGTAAAAATTTTTGCAGACTCCATCAACACGGACTACGCATAAAGGTATCGAAATGTAGTTTTGCTCAATCGCAGATAGATTTTCTCGGTTACCACATAACCAATGAAGGCATTACACCTACGAAAGATCGACTTCAAGCCCTCACAGACTTTAAGAAACCCACAGTCGCACACAAACTAAAAAGATTTCTAGCAATCCTAAACGTATGTAGGCGCTGTTTATCAAACGCCGCCCTCATACAAGGACAGCTGCAAAAGCTCATTAAAGGCAACAAAAAAAAAAAGGATAAAACGCCGATCCGATCAGATGTTCGAGCAGTGCAAAACAGATCTAGCACACGTCACAAAGTTAGCGCACCCATCAGCAAATGCTAAACTAATCCTTTACGTGGACGCAAGCAATTTTTGTTTTCTGGCCGCTTCAAACGAACTTGCAAACGGAACACTCAAGCTGCTCGGTTTCTATTTTCTAAACGCATGTCTGAGCTACAATCGAGAATTATTAGCAATTTTTCAAGCAGTAAAATATTTCTCTTACATGGTCGAAGAGCGCAATTGCTCGGTATTCACCAACCATAAACCGCTTACCCTAACATTTCAGCAGAATCCAGATAAAACCACGCCCAAGCAAACGCGTCAGCTTAGCTACACACCTGATCATATTAATAGGTACACACCGGAATTTTTTAATTATAGATGGTTTTTTCGTACTTTTAGTGTTGACAACTTTTTAATTTTTGGTTTTTTGATATTGTCAATGTCTGGCCACACTGTGACAAAGAGTTGAAAGAGGGGCTGCCCCGTATATCAAAGCTTTTCTATAAACTGCGAGTCCACCACTTATTTCGCCTCATCATCATAATAATAGGTAAAGTCTCCGTTTCTCACAAGTATCAATCAAGTGAATAATTTTGTAATCGGTGATCTTTTGGTAACTTAAGGTAAATTAAGTATAGCTCCTGTCAATACAGAGAATTAAATAATTATTTTTTGTTAGAAAAAGTGGGTCCGAAATTCTCATTGTACTAAAGAAGAAGCTCGATTGGTTCTTAGTCTGAAAAAGATGGCAAATACTTACGAGCCATCGCCAAATTAATAAACAGGTCTCATAATTTTGTTAAAAATGCATTAGAAAGAAAACTAAGACAGGAAGCCCGTGAAAGGCCACCAATAACAACAGAAACCCTTGACCACTACATAGTATCTTTGAGCAAAAAGGACCCATTTAAGTCATCGAAGGTTAAGTTTATTTTATTAAAAACAAATATTGTAGTTTAAGAACCAATGAGAACAAATCTTAAGTTTGAAACAATGAATGAAACTGTTTTCTGTTACCTTAAACTCAGAGTTGATGTGTGTACCTATTAATATGATCAGGTGTGTATATTAGCGAATATAAGACCGATATCTTTCCAGGATAGAAGCAGTTTTTAATGATGATCAAATTTTTTTTCAACAACAAACGGAAGCCGAATTGCAGGATCTAATACGACATTCCTCCTTACAGCTCAAAGAAATTCAGCTCACGGGTACAATCTCTCCACTTTACTGTGATATCTCATCAAAACGCATCCGTTCGTACACAAACTCTACCTGCAACCAATTCCCAACTGGCCGACAATCATCAACAAACCGTCGTGAGAACTCGCAGTAGACGCAAAATCCATCCTCCTTAGAAGTTTGTTCAATTCGCCACTTAGTTGCAAGCATTGGAAGGGGATTTGATGTGACAGTCTTCGATCTCAAGTATCGATAGCCTTTATCTATTTTCTTATCGATATTTAGCAGCATATCGATATCAATAACTCTTGTAAGAAAACTCGTGTCGGCAGCTTTTTCGACCAAGAAAAGTGATAATTGGAACCTGAACTATATTCTTGGGGAATTCTGGGTACCAACCAACAGCGCTGCATCCACGCAGAAGGAGCCTAATTTGAAAGATTTAAAATAATTGTAACGATTGGCTTAATAAATTTTGTTAATTCGCCTCAGTCCTTTTACTTTCCGGACAGACCCTGTATAAGACCAGATTTATCGATATTTATGTTTTAGCATTTCTGCAGAATACTCGCCTACCAATAGACCTATTCAACCTATTGACTGAAACTTGGTTTGGATAACAGCTACCTTCCCTGATTCAAAATGGTCAAAAATCTTCTGGGGCAGTTTTCCCAGGCTTAACCTTTGTCAAAATAATAACAACTAGGGTGAGAACATAGGTAATGTTTGTTCTACTATTTTAATTTAGACACTGTGTAGTTATTGAATCGTACTTCGGTATTCCTTCTTGGTATTTAATTAATGCGTGGAATATCGAATTTCTTTAATAAGCCTTTTGTAAAATAAACAAGTAAGAGCGTTGCAGTCGAGTAGCCCGACTTCAAAATACCCTGTACAATATAGTCTCTGTAATTGACGCGTTTATACAGACAAACGGACAGATGGACGGACGGACATGGCTATATCGACTCGGCTGTTGATGCTGATCAAGAATATATATACTTTATAGGGTCGGAAACGTTACCCTCTTCATGTTACATACATTTGCACAACATCATGATCATAATATATAAATACTAGCTGACTCGGCAAACTTTGTTCTGCCATATAAATTTATCTAGTAAATTCATTGGTGAATATTTGGGATGTATTAATATGCTGACCATTTTCCGTTGTATTGTGCATTATTTCTGTTGCCCCGAACAAAGTCATCTGAAAGCATTCAGAAACAGGTTTGAATCTGGATTCTTCTCGATGAGCGAGCTGTACAATGGTTCAGCTGGCGTCTCAATTTCCGGTAGTTGCACTTTTTTTGATGCCCAGCACATCCCGGCGGACTCATTTTTTAATTTGTGGGACTTTCGGATGAGCGGAGTATTCAATATTTGGCTATCGAATGTCGAATGCGAGACGAAGGAACGAAACAGATGTAAACGCTCGATGTACTTGTTGGCGTTGTCGGTCAATTGTTCTGCGTGTGTTAACATCTGTTCGGAGCGCTTGCTGTTGTTGTAAACTTCATAAAGCTCGTGCCTTTTGTGATTGAAAAGAATGCAGTTGCGACATTTTGTTCATGTAAATGTTGCTCTAACAATTCGCATGTGTGTTCCATTTGACATCGTTGAACTTGATTCTAGATGTTTTTACTGATTAATCTTTTGATTAAAATATTCCGGAAATCTGTCTAGAAATCTGTGGAATAATAATATCTGAGCTTACAAAATTGGTCTTAGATGCTGAAATGGACTATGCCATTCAATGTTCTTAACTAACCCAAATGTAATCATCATTGATAAAACGTCTATTTTTCAGTCTACCTACCAAGTATCCATAACACCCCACGTTGGGCGCCAAATCACTCAACTATTACAGAAGCTCTGCCATCATCAACACTCTCCTCAAACCAAATGTCAATGCCATTATTTCCAGCCAGTTTCTATTGACTCGAATGGCCTTACAGGCGCCAGAGACACTGGAAGCTGTCGCCTGTTGCTCAAGCAATTAAACATGACGCTGGGATGCATTAATATGGAACAAAGTTTCATTGTGACTTGAGCGGGCCACCCAGTGAGCCAGCCAACGCAACGCAACCCAACCTCAATCCAACCCAACCCATCCCAACCTCAACCAGAAGGCAACTCCAAAGGTGTCCAGCGGTGGCGTCATTCATTGACACACCAGACCAGACCCGACCCAGCGCTAGTCCCCAATGACAGAGAGTGAGAGGGTGGGCTGAAGCTTCATTCGGTTCATTCATTGCATTTCATTTACGTTTTTGTTACTGTTTTCATTTCGCTTTCGAACTGCCCCCCTCCTCCCTGGAACTGCTCAACGCCAAGCACTTTTCCAGCGCGTTTTGACAAACGACTGACATTCATCAGTGTCAGTGCCGCCTCCCCCTCTCTAGCCGCTGTCGGAGTGAAAAAAGAAGTGTAACTTGCTGGGCTTCGTCGACAAACGCCAACAAATCAAAGGCACATTCCAGTCGCCGACATCGACGACGAGTGCTGCTCCCCAAAGCATCTGGAGCGCATTAATCGACACATTTTGTATGAGCTGATCAGGCGGCTCCCCCAAAAGGGAGACGGGGAGAGCAGGAGGGAGAGTGTGGGTGAAGGGGGACCCTAAAAAAACCAACGCACATCCTGTACGAGCGCTTTGAAGACACCACACCAGCAACTTTTACTATAAACAAACGGAGGAGCAGCCCCATTCCGCTCTTGCTGCTCCTCTCTGGCCACGACTCTGCAGCAGTAAATTTTTGCATGACAAATTGCCGATAAGATCAGCGGCAAGCGGGAGCAGCAGCATCACTTCCATCCACTCCACCACTAACTCAACGAAAGAAACAAAAAACTCTCAGCGCAGAGTGTGACGAACGATGACTGCAAGACGACTCCATGGCCGCTGACGCTTCGTGACGTCTTCGTCGTGTGCTGTGTGGGGGCTTGCAACAATTTTTGCAACCGCTTGTTGCATCAGAAGCGCACAGTGGTTGAGGATAATTGGGGAGATGCCACAGGAAATCAAGATAGCAAAGTGTTTAGTTACATAATATGAATTGTGTCAGGCCCGACGATGATGAGTGGTGGAATGGAAAAGATAGTGTTTGTGTATTCCAGGCATCTAATTATGAGTCTAGCAATGTTAATCATTAAATATTTGAAAAACGCCGAAGATGAATTCGGTAACAATAATATGAAATGCTATATAGTAGCTACGAATAGTTTTATATTTAAGCCGAACTAACTCGAATTTGTTCATTCATTTTTGAAACCTTTTTCTAACCAGACAGCGTTTTTAAATATCCTTAAATTCTTGATTTCAAGAACCTTTTGGATATGTTTCGGGATTCGGGGTTTTTTAAAGAACTTTTAGTGCTCAAAATAAGCATGATCTCGACTTATTTATGTTAGCCAAGACCGATTTGTACTCAAAGTTAGAACTCGTTCTTACATCAAGAACGAAATGATCTTAAATTAAATCTTTTTCTTCTTGAATGAAGAATTTTATATATATTTTTGAGTGTGGAATGGTCAATTTTGAATTTAAAACCGATTCGCCTCAAAGTAAGAATTTTCTTGAGCGAATCGTTCTTACCAAATTCTAGATTAAAAATCAAAAGCGTTTTTTAAGACCGAATTGTTCTGTTTTTTTTTTTTTTTTTTTTTTTTTTGATTGTAGGCTTTCATTCTTTTGTTCTCTTCCTCCCAATTTCTTTGTTTCCCTATGATAAACGAAAAACCGATTTA
Source organism: Lordiphosa stackelbergi (assembly GCA_018904235.1). NCBI lineage: Eukaryota > Metazoa > Arthropoda > Insecta > Diptera > Drosophilidae > Lordiphosa > Lordiphosa stackelbergi. The sequence goes on from JAEIFU010002298.1 coordinate 11,490, forward strand.
AAAGCGTGGAGAGGACAATCCCCATAAAATATTTCAAAAATGATTATACTGCGAACATTCAGTTGATAACAAATTGCACGATTTATTACACAGTGCGACAAGATTCCACTTTTGGCAAGGCCTGGGAACAAGACCAATATATTAAATATATTGTGAAACTAGAGGCATAAAGTAGCAACACCATAATACCCTAATGTTCTTGATCACGTCGAGTTCGCGTGTAATGGGTACATTTATACAACAGTATAAGAGCTAAAATTTTGAAAAATTCACCAAAGATGAAGGGAGTCACCACAAATGTTATGCTATATTCCAGCCTCAAATGGACAAGTCCCATAGAGCTGCCCATAGAGCTCAAACTTAGAAACTTGGTTTAATGGAAAATCACTCGGCAGAATTTTCAAAGATTTTTAATGTATTGAAATTAAAGCACGAACCAATGGCCGCGTTCGGCAGAACACTTGCTCGCTGATCATGTTTAAATTTGCAATAATCTTCCTACTGAAATTGAGTGATGCGGCATTATAAAAGCGCACTTGAGGTATCATGATTCAGGAGAATATTTTAAAGATCACTTTGAAGAAGTAATACTCCATTAGCAGAATCTATTCTATGCATCATTTTTTTTTTTGATACCTGCTCAGGGATCAATTATTCAGCTGAACAAGCCCAATAGCCGCATTGATCAGCTTATGAACGAATCTTACAAGTTCTTCGGTTTTTTAAAGTTTGCAGGTTACAATGGTATGGATCGGCCAAACAAGATAGGAAACTAAAAGTTTATTGCTGTGTCGAATTCCTTTGACCAGTATATAATGAAAGCCAAAACACACTCAGATTTATTTACCATAATGCCCATCTGCACACAAAGAAATCTGTTTGTATATTTAACCGATATTGTGGGTGGGGAATGCGCCAACCAACAAAGTTGGTAAAATTAAACAAACTGAAGAGTAACTTTCACGTAAACCTATACGTAAGAGAAACTATTGCTACAGTAAATCTAACCGAAAATCTCGTTAAAAAATGCGCCAAGTACTTTTCCTACTGAGTTCACAGTGATTTTACCATAGAATTGGTAATTTGACAGCTGTTACACAGCTGTAGAATAGTAGGGTGGGATACTATTTTAGCTGTCACAAGTGGGCAATCTACTTGAGCTCATCCCAGAGCAGAAGAGGCAACCCCACTACTCCCCACCCACCAAATTAGGTTCTGAAACAATTGTTCGAATTAAACAAATATTTATATATTTGAAAATTTTTATTTCTACTCTGGCGGGACTCGAACTCGGGGCCATTGGTCTCAACACGATTGGAAGCACGTCTTTACCAGTTACGCTACGCGCGCGTTAACTAAACATATGCACGAAAATTCCGTTGAAGTGCTCTATAAAAGACCAACTAAAATTTGCAGTCAACAATTTTCGCGGTTAGATTTGGCGTCGGAACAGTTATTCGGTGCATCAATTACTTTTTATAAGTTATCCATATGTACGGTTAGATTAACTTGTGAGTACAGTTAAATGCTGCAAAAACAAAGTACGAGATGAACAAATCACGTCAGAGTTACTAATTCTATGGTAAAGTTACTGTAGTAGCAGTAACATATTAAAACGAGAGCGTAAATTAAAGTCGGCTCCAACCGACTTCGATATACTCGTTACTCATGAAAAAACATGTTTAACAGTGTTCCCGCGTTCCTAAGTGTGACCATCCAAAAAGTATGCAACATTTTCTTAAGGTGGTAGCGGGGAGGGCTTGGTTCACTTTTTTGCTTATAACTTGAGATCCGTTCATCTGATCTTTGTCATTCTTTCGGCAAATCGATTCATTTTGCTAACTACTAACTATCTCTAGAAGGTGCGAATCCTCTATCTTTAAAACTGTAGGAGATATAACTTTTTTCCCAATTGCGGGGGCGGGAGGGGGCGTGGCCAAAATTTGAAACAAACTTGATCTGCGTGCAGATAAAAGAAGCATTTGCCCCATGCATGTCAAACCGCTATCTCTTACCATCTCTGAGATCTAGGTGTTCATACAGACAGACGGACGGACGGACGGACGGACAGACGGACAAGGCTAAATCGACTCGGCTGTTGATGCTGTTCAAGAATATATATACTTTATATGGTCGGAAATGATTCCTTCTGCCTGTTACATTAACGGAAAATTTGACAAAAATATTTGTAGATATTTATATTCCTTTTTATACTCTGTACCGGGTACATAGAGTAAATAAGTTTGGCAAAAGTATGTAGGAATCATTCGACCTTAGAATCTTGATCCAGCGTACTCGTGTCTCGTTCTGTCTCGGAAGCAATGGTGAATAGGTTTGGTATGGGAGCTCTATACGGGTAGTTTATTTTATTGCCACCCCCCCCCTTAGTATTCGTTTTTAGATATTTTTCCTCTAATATATAATGATGCTATAGCACGTGTAGAATATCACCCCCCCCCCCCCCAACCACGCACATTTAAAAAAAAGAAAACACAACTTGACTGACTTTTTCTTTTTTTTTATTTGTTTTAATTATTATTTATTTGTTGTTGGGGAATGGTGCACCGCGATCAATTCTGGACTATTGTGCCCCCTACTGAGTTTACAACTCTCCTAGCAGCCCAATTTCCTGTATAAAAGCCAGGATTTTTGTGGGTTCTAAGTTGCTAATATTGTTTGGGTGTAGAATGTGTTTCCCAAATCTGCTGAGACTGCGTCAGAGGACTCCTCCTTCTCTTCACAGTATCTGCAAAGTTGGGTGTTTGTTATTCCCAACTTGTACAAGTGGCTCCGCAGTCTGCAGTGACCCGTGTAGAGCCCTGTCAGAATCCTGAGGGCATTCTTTCCCTGTTGGATTAACTTTTGGAACCTTTTGAGGTTGTGGTTCACTATTAATGCTTTAGCTTGTCTCATCCCCCTGGTGTTTACGCAGGAGGCTGTTCTAAGCTTATTCTGTTCCTTCCTTAGAAGTGCTTTTATTGTGTGTAGGCCTACACCGCAATAGTGATCTGGCCCTACCATTGCGCACATTGGCTGCACCTTTGCGTGCCAGTTCATCGGCCAATTCGTTTTCGGGGATGTTGTTGTGTCCCGGTATCCATCGTAGGGTCAGGTTGTTCCTCCTGCCTAGTTGGTTCAGTTTGTTCTTTGTCTCTAAGACTAGCTTAGAGGTGATCTTATTGCTGCTGAGCGCTTTAAGCGCTGCTTGGCTATCGGAGAGGATAGCTATTTCTCTATTATGGTAGTTCTTTCCCATATTACGGTCTGCACAAAGGGAGATGGCACATACTTCAGATTGAAATATGCTTGTGATTTTTCCCATTGGTTCGTATATTTTTGTTCCTGGTCCTGCTACCCCAAGTCCGGATCCTGACGGCGTCAGGGATCCGTCTGTATACCACATAATTGTGTGTGGTTGCATTTTTTATGTTTCTTCTAGTGAGATCCATTCTCTCTTATAACTTTGCTGTACAGTGAAATTCCTGTCACCTTCTCGTCTAGCGAAAACTGTTCGCTCATAATTGACATCTGAGCAAAGCTGGCATTGAGGTCAGTCAGCTCAGTGACGCAAGGTGAAGAGTAGATTTTTCTCTTATGTGACATAGTCCAGAGGGGACTGAAAGTGACGTCTGACTGGTGTAAGAAGGTTGGGCTCAACCTAAACCATGCGAAAACCAACCATAAGTTATTTTTTACTAGGAGTACAGTTGTTAAATGCAACAACAAAACACGTGTTAAGTAAATAAGTGAAACTTAACCATTTCTTTAGTAGATTTTACTGTAAGCACAGTTACAAAACAACAACAAAAATACATGCTTACAAAATTTGGAAAAAAGTTACTGTCAGTGTAGTTAATTTTACCCACCAGATTTTTTTTGTGTGTGGTCATTAACGCAATGTTTGTTGTCGAATACGGAAGAGCCTGATTAAAAAATAAGATATATACATATAATAGTGGTATTCCTGAAAGTAATTTGCTTTCGATTTGATTTCGTGAAACAGCTGCTCCATACAAAATGAGCAGTGTGCCCAGAAAATGCAAGGAAATTAAGGTCTTACTAATCGATTTCGTAAAATCAGCTTCAAAGCTGATTTCGATTTGTGTGACAGTTCTCTCAGAGAACAGCGTGACTTGGTCAAAGATGTTCATGGTTACTTATCTGCACAGCTCTCCTAGAAAGTTCGAAGTTACAAATTCTTCCAAAATTTTATTCTGCCCTTTCTCTTCGGATCTGTCAAATTGTATACGTGTGTAAATTGTATGAAAGCAAATCAAATTAAAATCAGGTTCGTTCCACCAACTGCTTTGCTTTTGATTTCACGAAAGCAAATCAAAAGCAAATCAACTTTCAGGAATACCACTAATAAGTATTACTCAAAATAAGAACAAAACTTTCCAAAAAATTTTGAGTTTTGTAACATTTTAAAATTTTTTGAGTTCAGCACATTTCATTTCAACCAACACACAGAATAGTATAAGTAGTTTAAACAAACAGACCAAGGTCAAATAGATCAAGGTTCAAACATATCAAGCTTATGTGGTTCAATAGGTCAATACAAGTCAAAAAATGAGTCGAACTAAAACAACTACAGTGAAAAATCGGGACCTAAGCATGGTGTGATTAACTGAAGCCTCCTCGAGCAAAACAGAGAGAATTGGAGAGCACTTATATTTAGCAGCGCCCAAAACCGTTAAGCGGTTCAGATATTAATATCGGGCCAAAGAAGAAGAATGCTTCATAAAGCAGAAGAAATGGGTCTTTATATCAATAACAGACTTTGTGATAGGTGAGTTAATCCTCCGTCACTGAAGACTTATTAAATCGCGAAAACAAATACCAAAGAGGATAAAAAATAGAAAGAATGGAAAACGTTATTGTTAACTTGTGTTATTCTTGTATTTTTTGTTAACCTGTTTTACTTATACCTTCATTTACTGTAGATTCGTGTGCTTAATTTCGTGCTGTTTCCTTGGCTTCTTTTTATGCTTCTCTGTTCTACCCACCTATCAAACTTTTTGCCAACTCCTTACTAAAACATCGAACCACTGTGCGCGCGAAACTATCGCGAGCTACGTAACCGTTTACGCCTGTGGGGCAAATCATGCAAAAGGCAGGAACTGAGACAGGGACGCCAGCACACAGTCAGGGCAAGTTAAGACCAGCCATGCGATTCCCAATTCCTTTTAACGATCGCTCATTTAACGCGTTTGTGTGCAGCGTGGCTTTTATTATGAAGACATTTCCCCCCACATCATCCATCCAGGCAAATTGAGACATTAAAAACGCCAGCTTGCAACGATCTCTTCGTGTGGCCAGAAAATTTCACGGCCTGGAAACTGGAAACAGGCAAAGAGGAATGAATAAAGAGCAGGAAATTTAATTAAGGGCGTTGCGTTTCATTTGTTTTCGTCGAGTGATCAACTGGAGGAGCTGCAGTCCAGCTGCATCTTATCAGTGGCCAGTGGCAGTTGCATCATCTCAACGTCATCAATATGCTATCAATGTTTACGCTTGCATTTAAAATGAGTATTGAGTTACCCTCCCACCGCGGCACATGCCGCCCGCAGACCTTGGCTAGACATTAACAAATGATATTTGATTATGAGACAAATTGTGTGATGCGCCGACTCTTATCAGGGACTCCATTCTGATGCTGATCATCCTCCGCTTCCCATGTTGTTTGCTTTTAATTAGGCAGCGTGAAGCGCTAACAACAAAATTGCATGGAGACAGGGGAGGGATAGAGAAAAGCCAGCCATGTTAACGAGAATTTATGGGAAATTATTTTTCGTTGTTAATTTTTAATATTTTTGTGATAGTGACCAAACGCACTCACACACACACACAAACGATGCAACTATTGTTTGTTGTTGATCTTTTGTTTTGTTTGCTATCTTATTGGAACGCTGTGAGGTTGTCGAGGGGGCGTTGAGTTCTAATCAAGTCAATTAATGGTGGCTTAGGTCAAATGCTTTGTGGGCTTTATTCAATTGGAAAGTTGCGACTGTGATCAAATTGATATTAATGCTGGATTCATATTGTAATAATTTAAAATTACTGGAGACGAAAGTTGGTAAGTCCTAGAGCTGACATTCATTAGCTCTGCTAGATTTACGACATAGAAATGTATGTAACATCGACTGTTAAACAGCCTCCGAACTCATAAATTATATATATATAGTAAGTTAGAGATGTAGGATACATAAAATGGAGGCAGTATCGAGCATTTATAGTTCTTAGTGATGTGTGAACCAGTTAGATGAACTGGATCTGTGATTGGAGCTGGATGAACTGGGAACGCCACAAGCATTTGCTTGCCAGTTTATTATAAGGCAGCTATACGATATATTCATTCGATTCTGATCAAGGTAATCAATCCTCCCATTGATTTTAAAAATGGGGGTTAAAAAGGACAAATTCGTAGATAAACGAGAAAAAATCGATTAAACTTCACATCAATTTGTAAAAGAAATAAGTATATAAATAAGATACTAATAAATGAAATTTTTAAAATCAACAAAATTTCCACTTCATTCCCCCCATTGCAAATGCGCAGGGACTAATTTTGCATACTCTTCTCAATATATCGGTCAGAATATTACAACTGTTTCGGGCTTGTCGCTATAGACTTGAGCCTTAACATAGCCCCACTAAAAATAGCCTAAAAGCGTTTTATTGGACGATCTAGGCGGCCAATTGACCGGCCCCAAACGTGAAATATACTGTAGACCGAACTCGCCTCTCAAATGGGACATTGTTTCGCGTGCTGTGTGGCAGGTAGCACCGTATTTTTCAAACCAAATGTCAGCCAAGTCCAGCTCTTCCATTTTGGGCCAAAAAAGTTTGTAATCGTCGCAGGGTAGCGCTCTCCATTCACACTAACGTTCCAATAATGCCACCAGCCCATAATCCACACCAAACAATGCATTTTTCGGGATGCATTGGCAGTGCTAGCAATGCTTTTGGCTGCTCTTCACACCAAACAGGGCAATCTTGTTTGTTCATGTATCCATTCAACCAGAAATGGGATTCGTCGTTTTAGAATTGTCATATCTTGATAATAAAATTTTATGATTGACCAAACTGAACATGTTTGACAGTAAAATGTGACACGAAAACAGCTGATGTGCTAAAACAGTGTTGCTAAAGAGAAAGTTGCTAAAAAAAAATCACCCTTTATAATAAAACAAACTGGAAAAATTCAATGCCAACTAATCGTTTTAGTTCAACAAGACATACCCACATCAAACAATATAAATTCAAACAATCACGAAATAGACCAGCACGTAATAAATCTCAATGAAATAGTTTCGTCTAAGATAATAAAAATCTGCCAAAATGTACCAAAAAATTATACATATTAGGTCAAATCCATTTGAACGTACAAACGCAAGCATTTAAAAGAAAGAAAAATAATATATTTTTAAATAAAGCCTAAAATTGATCTATTTGGAATTGTGAAACACACTGAAGTTATGCACGAAACTATTTTGCATGCTCCTTCAGCATGGTTTAGTGCAAGGGAAGGCAGGTGGAAGCTACGAAACAAAGTTTTTGTGTACATAACTGCGTGAAGTAAGTATATGTGCATGGACTAAATATACAAAATGGGACTTACAACCAACTGAACTTTTGAAATGTTTTATTTGTTATACAGTGCTCAACAACAGTAACAAAAAACAAGTGAGAAAGTCGGACAAGCCCGATTATAATATATTCTGTACCTAGAGTAGGAGCTGAATGCAGTTCTGCTGCTGCGGTCATCTATAAGTTTTTCTCTCTCTCTCTCCCTCTCTGCCTCTCTCTCGCTTCTCTTCTTTTCTCTCTCTCTCTAACATTGTGCGGCGTTGGTTTTGAACGGGTGGGAGGGGGTGGCGGGGGTGATTCACTTATATGCTTATAACTTGAGAACCGCTCATCCGATCTTTATAATTTTTTCGGCAAATCGATACATATTGCTAATGACTAACTAACTTTAGAAAGTACGAATCATCTATCTACAAAACTGTAGGAGATATAACGTTTTTTTGAAAATAAACTTGATCTGCCTGCAAGTATAAGTAGCATTTGTCCCATACATGTCAAACCTCTATCTCTTACCATCTCTGAGATCTGTTTGTTCATACGGACAGACGGACGGACAAGCGGACTGACAGACGGACAGACGGACGGAAGGACAGACGGACATGGCTCGGCTGTTGATGCTGATCAAGAATATATATACTTTATAGGGTCGGAAATGATTCCTTCTGCCTGTTACATACGTTTGCACAAACTTAATATACTCTATGTACCTTCGGTACAGAGTATACTAATACAAATTAATTTTAGTGTTTGCTAACTAACAAAATAATTTCACAAAGTATTTATCCGTCTTATGAAATAAGTAAATGTGCAAAGGGTGATTCTCAAAATAGCACAATTAACAATTGCTTTTTAATACTTTATATGTTTTCCTCTTAGCTTAATAACCTGATTTAATCTATAGGGCATGGAGTCCACCAATTTTTCCAGGGTTGAACGACTAATCTCTTTCCATTCTGCGACCAAAGCTTCTTTTAGCTGTTTTATGGTATCAATCTGACGAGCACTCTTATAAACTTTGGCTGAAAGTATTCCCCAAAGATCCTCAATGGGATTAAGATCTGGGCTGATCGCTGGGCTCGCCAATACTGATATATTTCTTGAAGAAAATAAGTCTTTTGTGAAGCGGGCTGTGTGAATTGGGGGGTTGTCTTGTTGAAATGTCCAATAATTTCCATACAATTCTCCAGCAAAATCAACTCGGACATCATCTAACATTTGAACATAGATCTCCGCATTTGATTTAGTTGTTAAAAGCAGAGTGGAGAATTTCCTGCATGTCCAAAAGCACCCCAAACCATCTGTGCACCACCACCAAAATTTCTCTTATGGCATGTTTCCCGTTGTTGTCTTAAATCGCGCCCATATTTATTACTGCCGTCAGGGCCATCCAGGTTGAACTTTTTCTCATCAGAAAAAATTACCTGCAGGAACTCGTCGGTCCAAAATTTCTATTTTCCAGCAAATGCCAAACGGGCGCTTAGGTGGCGCGGCAGTAGCTTTGGTACGCGCTCGCGTGAAGAATATTTAACGTGTTCATTATCTGCCAAAATTTGATATACTCTCCTTTGGGTTCCTTAAGACTTAATTGGCGCATGATCTGCATGCAAGACATGTTTTCTTGGATCGCTAGACGTTGAATTTTCCGTTTACACCTTTTCTCTATCGTGGTCGATCTTCCGGAGCGCTTGATTCTACCATAACTGCCGGGATTTTTAAGAAGTTGGCGACTGTATTTCGATGTCGATTGACTCTGGTAACGATATCTTCAATTTTGGTACCAGCTTCCCTCAGTCTCTTTATTAAGCCGCGCTCTTCTTCAGACAGGTGGGTCCCACGTGGCATTCTTGCTTTCTAATAAGTATTTCACCTCAATTTACTTTACTTTTTTCCACTAAAATCCACACCAATCTCAATTTGCACATTAAATTATTTCATATGAAAACCGCGAGATATAATACGGAGCATGGCGAAAGGCAATAAATACCAAGATCGAAAGAGATGATTGCATTTGGAAACTAAAATAAACAAACAACAAAAATACTTGCATGCTAAAAAAGAAATATAAAATAACAGTTAATGAAGAGAGAGACCAAAACAAAAATGCACATATACTTAGTTCACGCAGGTATATGAAAAGGCTTGTAAATATTTGTAAGCAAGCAAAAGAACGTATTTACACACAATCAAAAGTATTTTGAAACGACTGCAGCGCTATTACTTCTTTTACTCTGCAAACATGCATCAGTTAGTTGAACAGTTTGTCATATTCATTAAATAGTCTCAATGATTTCCCCCAGCTGCTCTCATATTTATATTTACACGTTTGTTTCTCAAAAACGTACACATAAGCTATGTTCAAAAATGGTAAAAACAACCGCGAAATTTACAAACTTATTTGAAAAGTATTTATAAAATCGCTTGATGATTAGATGGCAATGCAGGAGTTTATAAATAGAATTTTTTATCCAAATTTTCATAGGACCTAATATTATTATGATGATTTTAAAAATGTCAATTGAAAACGCATCTATAAGAGGTGTAGAACAAAAACCGCGATATTTTCATTTTAATATTTAAAATTCGGTCAGGCGTTGTTATATTAGAGACCTCGATTGAACAGTACAAAATATTGCGAAATTTGCAAATTACGGGATAAAAAACACGAGTAATATCCAAGCTTCTCACTTAAGTTAAGATTAATTAGGATGCTAAGATTATTATGAATATTGATTATTTAATAGGTGTGGATGGCAAAAAATACCGAAATTTAAAAATTGCCAATGGTCCCAAAGTCGATTTTTTTACACAGTCTATTTAAGATTTTGTTTTGTTTTTGGCTATTTTTTTCGTTGTTCTAACTTTGTTTTTTTTAAACTATTGAACTGAAATTCAGTTTATACGCCTATTTTAGGCTCCCAATGTTGTTCTCCCAAATTTGATTCAATTTGGACTATTATTTCATATAGCTGCCATATAAACGATCTGGCCGATTTTCACTAATTTTGTTGTTTTTTATACTCTGTACCGTAGGTAATAAGTATATTAAGTTTGTGCAAAAAAGTATGTAACAGGAGAAGGGAATAATTTCCGACCCTATAAAAGATTATATATATTCTTGATCAGCATCAACAGCCGAGTCGATATAGCCATGTCCGTCTGTCCGTCTGTCTGTCCGTCTGTCCGTCCGTATGAACAAAAAGATCTCAGAGATGGTAAGAGATAGTGGTTTGACATGTATGGGACAAATGCTTCTTATACTTGCAGGCAGATCAAGTTTATTTTCAATTTTTGCCACGCCCCTCCCCGCCCCGCAATATTGAAAAAACGTCATATCTCCCACAGTTTTTGTAGATAGATGATTTGTACCCTAGAGATAGTTAGTCATTAGTAATATCTTTTATCTTTTTGCCGAAGAAATAAATAAAGATCGGATGAGCGGTTCTCAAGTTATGAGAAAAAAAGTGTAATATAGACCCCCCACGCATAAACAACACCGCTTTGCATGCATCAAAGGGAGAGAGAGAGAGAGAAGAGAGAGAGAAAAAGGGGAGAGATGAACACAGTGGCAGTGACGCGATAAGCGTAACGGGCACAGAGTATGTTATAGTCGGGCTTGACCGACTTTCTCACTTGTTAAACTATTGAACTGAAACTCAGTTTATATACGTATTTTAGGCTCCCAATATGTCCTATTAAATTTGGTTCAATTTGGACTATTATTTCATATAGCTTCAGAATCTATATGTAAACAGTATTTACAGTATTTACATGTAAACAGTATTATTTAATCGCTATCGTCAGTATTATCTTCATCACAAAAAGGGTCCATACTACAACTTAATGTAAAAGAGGGTACGTCCAAAAGCGCAATGACATCCGTCGGAAGAGATATCTTTACATTTCGTGCCTTCCTTTTATTTAAACATAAACTAGAGATCAGTGGATCGCTAGAGTCCATAGCTCTATGAAAACGACGGCACGTCTTCCAAAAATTAAGTGATATATTCTGATCATCGTCCCTTGTTTTAATAATTTATTTTAAAGTCATCCAATTTAGGGTATCTGGGTTCTGTTTTGAATCTGTGTTTTGTACTGTTATGCATTTGATGAAGCATTTATTTGCATAGGCCACAAAATTTTTAACCTTTTTTTTTTTATTTGCTCATTTTTTTTTTTTTTATAGATGAACTTTCTCCACATATTTTATACATGAAATCGAATACAGCTAATGTTACGTCCTTTTTAGCCACACTTCAATCAATTCTTTGTGCTCAAACTCAAAGTGCTCTGAAAAAATCAGTAATTTCACGGGTTTGTGAAATTTGTGAAAAACAATTAGACTGTCGTAAAAGGACACTTTAATGAACAATATTGCATTAACAGTTACGACAACCCCTAACATTCCCCCAAATTCTTTTACTCCACGAAACATAATTATTTTGAGGTTAAGCTAGCCTAAAAACTACACGAAAATTGTATTAAACATACCTTGGCCTTTATTTATAAACTTGACAAAATTTTGCTACAACAAAAAGCCACGTTGCGAAGTTAAATGAATGGCTGACTTTCAGGGCTTCGCAAACTTTAAGGGTTGCATATCATAGTAAAATTGTTTGATTCTATGACCGCTAGGATGTACTTTTTAAAAAATATATAGATTTTCCCACAAATCGCAACTTTTTTGGACTTTATGCCAAAAAAATCGACTTATGGGACCATTGTGCGGCGGGTAAATAGGAGGAATAGATCAATTGGTCAGGACAATCGCGGTCTTTGCTAAATTTTCAAAGAACCTAAGATAATTATGAAGATTGGATAGATGACAATTGAAGACGCGTATGTAAAAGGGGTGTAGACCAAAAACAGCAAAATTTGCCAAATCATCAGCGATCTTTGCCCGTTTCTACTGAAGCCTACAGCTACCTCTCCATGCAGCAGATGCCATAATCATTTGGGAATTCTAAACGACTTGACAGCAAAAACCGGCAGAGAACAGCGCTAGCTACCAGTACCCTCTGTCCCCAATTTGGCCTTACTATGTTAGTGAGAGAGATTTCCTCCCCATTTCTCACACAGTGACCAATAGTTTGAGTGCAGAATTGCATTCATGAAACAGCTGTACGAACAACTAGCCTTCTTTGTGGTGTGTTGTGTTCTTGTTTTTGAAGTTATGTCCAAGCATATCATAAAGGTCGTTAAAGCACACACATTATGGTATAATATTTATTTTCTAAGCTGATCAAAATACGATTTATTTAGAAATTGAATTCTAGTACACAAACATTTTCATTCAAATGTTCTTTCCAAAATAGTTTCATACGGTATCTCAAGCCTTGACGAATTAATTTGAAACGTTTAGCTGTGGTTCATCTAAAATCCAGAAACAGCGTAACAAACCAAATGGGCTAACCAAAAGAGTCCACATGGAACTTGGGCTACCTCTAACCAATGCTTAACCTTGTCACCTTAAACTATCCAGCTGACAGCTACGCCATGTGATATCATACTACCAAACCGTCGATAATTTGTTTATGCTCGGTCATTCGAGGCCCCCGTTGCAAAAAAAAAAAAAAGACATAGCCAAGAACTCAGCAGGCCACTTTCAAGGTTGCAACGGAATAACTGCAACTCAAGGTCATAAAAATGTGCATATGTACAAATTGGCAAGACTAACTGCTTAGAACCTGAACACCGTCGCAGTATGGGGCTAAGTTGTGGGTTTTTTTGGGCAGATTTACGGTCTTCATAAACATTTTGCGCCGAGGCCAACAATGACAAAGACCATAAAAATCAATTACGACACGTCTGTCTCCTCAACTTTGACATGGCCATAGGCAGAGGCCGAGGGACGGAGAGATTCTCTGTCTTCGACTCTGACACTGAGGATTTTATGACAACTCATCATAGCGTGACATGCTGGAAGTGGATGTGGCATAAAGTCCGTCTATAATTAGTCATTAAAGCGTGCATTGTGATCGTTTCTGGGGTATAGAAGATCTTGATCTTTTGTGATTAAAAACGAAAATCGAATTGTATCAGATGGTTTGAGGAAAAGACAAAGTCATTTTCTTAGAATTTTCTCTTGTCATATGCTTCAATGAGGGTTTCCAACTGCATGTTGAGGTTGCGTTGCGTGCTGTTGTTGTTGGTATTAAAGCTTGCGTGTTATTCTAACAATTTGGTACGCCATCATGTGGACTTTTTCAAGTCTACAGCTCAATTTGTTAGAGAGGTACAGCTCCTTTAACTTGTTAAGGTTGAGGTTGCCAATATCCTGTGGTGAGAGAATATTTTTCGTACTGCGTCTCTAATAGCCTGCTAATGACATTGGTCGACCGTCAATAATTGAGTGTGAACAATATTGTTTCAGGTACAACCTAGGACACTACGCCCATTCGCAGCCCAAAAGGCGTTCTGAGTAAACGGTGATCCTGTGGTGTTTTGCTGTTTTGAATTCAAGTGGAAAGGTGGCAGATTTGTGTACAATTTCTGGCCTATTAATTCGTTGCGGTAATATGACAGCTGCGTACAAACTTAATTCCTTACAAATCCGTTGCCATAAAGTTATTTATAAACATATGAGAAATATCAAAATAAATCCCAGGGATCTTTTATGGCACGCCTGGGGAGCAAAATGTTTATACAGTCAGCAGCTTCTGCTTCTGCAGCCCCAAAAGGGTGTAATTATGGACCATAAAAAAACGAAACTAGACTAAGGCATGCCTTGGTATTTTGCGCCTCCAAAAACTCAGCAGCGTGAAATTTTCAAAATATGCAGAGAAGCCAGAGACCAGGAGAGAACCGGCCAACTAGAACCTGAAGCCACAGATTCTACACTGAGATAAACACTTTTGTGCTAAATGGAAGCAGAAATGAGCAAAGACGTAAAAATAAAAGAGGAATTTATTAATTCATTTAACAGTTTAACAAAGTGCTGTGAAACTTGTAAAGAAATATTTTATATGGGACAATAAAGTTTTTCTTACAACATAAAATAGAAGAGTATGCAGACAAGAGGTGGTAGTGCACAGGGTTCATAATGTGCGGAGTTAGAAGATGAATCAAATGCAGCAACGAAACTATGAACTTATTAGGCGCTCACTCACTTAAGTTCTGTTTTTGCATGTTCGCTTCCTGATAAGTCTTAAAATTTTGTCGCTATTGTATGCAAAGCGAAAGAGCTCAGTAGTAAAGTCACATACACATGGTCAGCGACAAATCGTTGTTATATTTATATTTGTGTTTAAGCTGCGAAACTGCAACGAGCAATTTAGTTTATGAATTACAAGTTAATCGGAAAGATCGTATGGGTTAAGATGAGTTCGATGCTTACGAATTTTTCCAATATATCGGTACGTACAAAGTAAAATTATTCTCTGTCCAATGCACATATGTAAGGTTCTTTTTCGTATGTAAGAGCTTAAAAAGTAAAATAGCCTAAAAAAGCACCTTGCCCGCTTTCACGCCGTCTTGATAAAAAAAAATCTTGACAGCGAAGTCGATCAGCAAAACACGAATCAAGCACAGGAAAAGAAAACTGCTGGTTCCAGGTGCATTGATGAATTGTTCGTGTGGCAATTAACAGACTATTCGAGCTGCATGTATTTCTCTGTGCTCGGTTGATGGAAGGCCGTTTACCGTAGGCTCGTTTACCGTAGGCTCGGAATCCGCCGAATTCTACTGGGTTGTGTGAAGTTTATTATGTTTCCGCGAAAAAATAAGATGGACGAATTACATTTACTTTAACGTGAATTTATCATTTTTGTACACATAAGTTTGTACAAATGAATAAACATTCGAAATGGTCGGGCTTGTCAGCACAAGTGAGGGACATGAGTTAGTAGTAGTATCTATCTTTTTTTAAAAAATTGTTTAATACAACTAGCCAAACAAGTAAGAGTGTTCAGTTTGCAAAATACCCAGTTCCAAGTAATGTGGTTGCTATAGCTTTGAACTCCTTTTAATTTAAAATTTATTTGAATAAATGGGAAGTGCTCGGATCTTATAGTGGTATATAGAATAGACAGATATTGGGCCTTACTGAATATATATTAAGTCACTAGGTTTAAGCGTAAAAATTGTAGCTCCTACAGTTTTTCGCGGTTAGAAGAGGGAGGAGGTGTAGTGAGTCTCTGAGATCAACGCGTTCATACAGAGAGAGAGACAGTTTTTCGCTGCTAAAAGATGGAGGAGGTGGAATTTTCCAAATCTGAAACCAACTCGATGAGGGTACAATATACACCTACATACATGCCAAAAATTGTGGCTCTATCTGTTAAAGTCTCTGAGATCGACACGTTTATACACACAGACAGACGGACGACGAACAGACGGACATTGCAAAATCGACTCGGCTGTCGATGCTGATCAAGAATATATATACTTTATGGGGTCGGAGGTGCTTCCTTCTGGCTGTTACATACATTTGCACAACTTCATGATCCCCTTTTTCCCATATTTAATAAGAACAGGGTGTAGAAATAAGAGGTAATATTTTAAGTAGGTATAAAGATATAAATAATACCTATAATTGGCATGGAATATATCCGTCTGCCAAGCTCAACTTCCTTCGAGGATGCCTACCACTTTCGAGTATGTACTACATGCAGCTGCCCCGCTCGTCTCGAGATACCACATCGTTCCTCTGCAGTGGCAGTGATCTGAAGCACTGGAGAGCTGGAGAAACATCGATGTCCTCGTACATCGATGTTTTCGATGTTTTAGCAGTAAAACATCGATGAAACATCGATGTTTCTTTCAAATTTTAAGAGTCTGGTGATGTAGCTTCCTAAATCACTTTCTTGTTTGAGATTAAATTGAAAATAAATAGAGAATATAAAATAATATATATAAATTTGATAAATTAGAAAACCAATATCCCTTCTAGGGTGCTAGATCAAACATTTAGTGGCATATTTTCTCCCAGAAATTTGCAAAGTGCCACACTTTTCTAAGAGGTGAGGATTTCTGACATTTTTTGTAAAGTTTCTATATGAGGGCTTTTTGGAGTTGCTTAGAGTTTGGAGTAAAATTGTGGATAAATGGTCAGTCGGAAGTAAAATTCGCTTTATCATTAAAAATAAACTATTCCACCGAGTGGCAACTTCTTAAATAATGCCATAAACATTATTTAGTGGTTTGGAACTGTTTTAGTTTTTCATTGGCCACAGTACCTGATTTGTATGTAACTCGCACTCTACATTTAGAAATCATGGCGTTAGGGCAGGAAGTCGAAGTTTTAGGGGTTTTTATTATTTTTTTTTTTTTTTTTTTATTTTTTTTTTTTACCTCAGTGCAATAAGTATATGTGCATTAACATTTTTGGAAAAACCTTGTTTTAAACCAAACGATTCAAGCCAAGTATATTTTTTACTTATAGCTCTAGAGCCAGTAACTAAGAACTGCCTTACAGTACTTCAATATTTATTAACAAAAAATGATTATTTAACAAATGTATTTCATTCTTAGGAAATAAGTATATGTGCATTTTATATAGTTCTTAAAATTTTGTATTAAGTTCAAACTTTTGATCAACTTTAATAGTTAATGTGCTTTCCTTTTGCCTCTAAGACTTTTTGCAAGGCGGTTTGGCATGGAATCTGCCAGATTTTGGAGAGTTTCATTGCTTATTAACTCCCATTCTGCAAGCAAAAGCGTACTTTAAATGCTGAATTGAGTCGAACTGCCTCCCACCTTTATAAATCCTGGCTGAGAGGATACCCCAGAGGTCCTCAATTGGGTTCAAGTCAGGACTGATAGCCGGCCACTCCAGTACAGGTATTTTTCTTGAAGAAAAATAAGCCTTTGTGGCTTTTGATGTGTGGATTGGAGCGTTGTCCTGTTGAAAAATCCATCTATCTTCGTAAAGATCGTCTGCAAAATCTATTAATTCACTCTCCAGCAATTGAATATAGATTTCTGAGTTTGTTCTTATTGGAATAAAACATAGCCGAGACTTTCCTGCATATCCGAAACAGGCCCAAATCATCAGTGATCCACCGCCGTGATTCCTCTTATGGCGAGTTTCTCTTGGTTTTCTTAAGTCACGCCAATACTTATGACAGCCATCAGGACCATCAAGATTAAACTTTTTTTCATCCGAAAAAATAACGTTTCGGAATTCTTCGGTCCAAAATTTGTACCTGTCAGCAAACGCCAAACGAGCCTTAAGATGGCGTGGCAATAGCATCGGTACAGCCACCCGGGAACTATGTTTAAGGTTACAATTTTCAGTTAAAATTTGATGGATCCGTCTTCTACCGACATTGAGCTCTAAATGACGTTTAATGCCTGTACAAGACATTTGATTGTTTACAGCCAGGCGCTTAATCTCACGCTTGCACCTATCGTCGATGTGGCTCGGTCTGCCACTGCGTTTAATCTGACCATAGGAGCTTGGATTTTTAAGAAATTAGCTATCGTATTTCTGTGTCGAGACACTCTGGAAGCTATTTCAGTGATGGTAGCCCCACCTTCGTTCAATCCTTGGATTCGTCCGCGTTCCTCAGCTGATAAATGTGTTCCACGCGGCATTCTTAGGAAAATTAAAAATTTTTTTTTTGTGTTTCTGCAACAACTACTTAATTTACTCTCAACTTTTCATTTTTTATCAAAACACATCCAATTTGTTGCACGCCGACCATTAAATGCACACTAATTGGTTTTTGCACATAAACTTATTTCCTAAGAAAATCAAATCTCGCCACTCAAATGTGTGATAACGGTACTAAGAATGATGACCAAAGAAGAATTATGCAAAAGCATTCTAAAAATAGATAACAACAAAAGACTTTTGCATACCTAGAACATATGTTCTGTTACTATTGAGGAAGAGAGAAACGAAAACATATTTGCACATATACTTATTGCACTGAGGTAACTTTTTACAGTGTAACCGCCTGAGCTCGCTAAGAATGGAGCATATTGCGATTAAGTGGTATACGTCTTCTCTAGCACGCAGATTACACAAGGAGCATTCTTCGTTTGCTGTTGGAATATGAGGTATAAAATTTAAGGCGAGTAGTTCAACTCGTGCCTTAAATATTAATGATATGCTGAAGGCGTCATAAATGTCAAAATAATTATTATATCTGGTACTCGTAGAGAAAAAGAGTATACAAAAGTCGTGCAAATGTATGTAACAGGCAGAGGGAATCATTTCCCACTATGAAAAGTATATATATTATTGATCAGCATCAACAGCCGAGTCGATAAAGCCATGTCCGTCTGTCCGTTCGTCCGTACGTCTGTATGAACCTAGAACCTACATATCGGAGACTATAAGAGCTGGAGCAACCAAATTTGACATGTAGACTCCCAATATCTGCACGCAGATCAAGTTTGTTTAAAATTTTTGACAATCCCTCCCCCCACCATGCACCCAAAATAAAATATGTTGAATACCTCCTCATTTTTTAAGATATCGAATTCAAATTTCATTCTTAAATTTATATAGGCAATAACATTAATCCCTGAAATTTTCATTTAGAACGGATAACAAATAGGCGAGATAAAAAACTTACGCTCTCGTTTTCATTTAAGTTGTGGTTTAATAGTTTGTATGTGTTTCTGGTGACACTTTGGATCGCTTTCTGCTCGCAGTTTGCTCTGGCTTCTTTTTCCTTACTTTTAATTATTTTCTGTTGCATCGTGGGCCAGTTGTGGCCTTCATTTTTATTCCAATTAACACTATGCTTTTAAGCTAGTGTTTCCCACGTCGAAAAAAATGCGATTTAGAACACAGTAAGTGCATCGTGACAATTTTGGGCAGTCTGCTTTCCGGCATACCCATTGCTCCACCTCATCGTAGTACTGGTAAACCCAGACTTGTCCTGCATAGCACATTATCGATTTGACAGTGCTTCAAACATTTTAAATTTGGTGTATGGTATAAGTGTTTTCTCCCGAGAAGAGATTTCCTAGTGCTGTTCAGCGACTGCTTTGCATCTGGGAGTTTTTCGGCAATATGTTTTGAGAAATTCGTATTAGGTGTAAGGGTTACTCCTCGATATGGAAAACGTTTTGCCAACTCGAGTTTCTCCCCACTGCTCGTCTTTTGCTGTTCTTCCTCGTTCCTTTATTACCATCACCTTTGATTTTTGAATATTTACTTGCAATTCCCAGGTGTCGCAATAACGTTGTGCCGAATTTTTCATTTTTTGACTTGTTCGCGCATCTTCGGCTAATAGGACCATGTCGTCCGCATACATCAAGATTTTTATTGTTTGATCTTTAAACTTGACTACGCCTGGCAATGCCATAACTATGTCGTCAACATAAAGTGCAAACAAAAGTGGATTAAGTAGGCCGCCTTCTTCTGCCCCGTTATTAGTTTTGAACTAATCCGATAAAGTACTTCCGTCCCACACTGCCGTTCAGTTTTTGGAGTACAAGCTTTGGATAATCTTTACCATTTTATACGATAACCCGATAACATGAGTTAGTACATTGTTTCGAAACTCCACCAAAATATGAAAAATCCAATATACTAAGTATGTGTTTGCAAAGTTAGCAATACTTCTGAACAAGCCTCGTATAAACCTAGTATAAAAATTCGGCCGGAACGATTTGCCATCAAGAGGATCGAATGAAGATAAATGGTGTCTGAACGTAAAAAATCGAATAACAAAGTCGGTTTTTGGAAGAGGGAAGACTTAAACACACCGAATTTCAAGCTTATTGCTTAAATAATTTTTATTACACGGCTCTAAACCATTGAGGAAACTCCCTCCTACCAAATTACAGACCAAATTATAATAATCAAAATGTGTCAAAAACCAAATAGTTTATTTTTCAAGATTTCTGTGAACTTCGGGATCCAACTTGCAGTTCCTGTGATGTATAAAAACTTCGACGCAGACGGTGCTAGCTAATTTCAATAATTACGTACTTTGTACACATTAGCTTAAATGATTTTATACATGAAATTTCTGCCAGTGCATGCTTCTGATGAAGACTGCTGCTCTGTCCGTCTCTTCATGGCTGGTTTTAATCAAATTATGCCACTAGTGAGCAGCGCCAGCGGCAACAGCAGCAGCAGCAGCAGTTTGCTAGCCCCGCATGCGGTATTTTCACTCCTGACGAAAGTATGCACCTCTCACCGCGAACTTGTGAACATCAATTTTAATTATTCGTTGGCGTTCGCGCAGTTTTTGCATTTCACACGACAAGCAGCGGTCTAAAAGGTAACACAAGCAGTTTCAAGCGGAATTCCCAGGACTAGGGCCAGAACTAGGACATCTGAGGCAACCGCCGCTTGGGATTGTTTATTTGTTTCGCAGTCAAGCATAAACATTTGTGCCAAACAATCAAACAATCGGCAACAATTTCGCCTTTGAAGTTGTCGCCTAAAAACTTTTGCTTGGAAAAAATTCGGCAGAAATCTTCTCAGAGAGAAGCCGCCGCGCCGCCTGTTTAATTGTGCCAATTGCACAATGAAGTTTGTGTGTCCTTTGTGTGCAGTCAGATGTGAAAATGTCCTTTGAGGTTTGCTTTTTTGTGGCCATGTGGGTCGTCGTCGTCGTCGCCTACCTGTTCTTTTGGGCCTTTTGTCTTGGCCAATGTCTGGGGACTGTTGTCACCTCTGATCAAAATGCCGCCATGTCTCAATTTGAAGACCGAAAGCGGCTAGTTCTTTGACCCAAAAACTGAATTGTGGCCAGGCAGGCGGCGGCGGCGGCAGGTTAAAGGATTACATACTTATTTATGTCCATGCTCCCAAGTCAGCAGTTTCTACTTATCATTTGTCAGCGGACTAAGCAGCCCGTTGCTCAGGTCTGTCACCTTTTCTGTGGTGACACCATAATTTCTTGGCTAACTCTGAAATGTGGCCTTAATTGTTTGGAAATCAATGCAAGTTGTTTATTGACCTTTTGAGCTAGCCGACGATGACAGTAGAAACTGCCGATTAATGGGTTGCTACTTTAGGGACAACAAAAGGATTTGGTGTGGAAGGAGGGGCAGAGGGACCAGGAAGCCAGTTGATAAGTCTAATGAGCAACATTTGTTGGAAAATGTCTTTATTAGGTGAAAGAAAAGAAGCTGATAATCGGGCTAGGGTGACAACAATTAGGCAACGATTTTCAGGTGCCAAATCAATTTTAGGCTCAACAAAATTCTACAAAATGTTAGCAGAATTTTCCATTCAATTTGAGAGACTTTAACCCCTATCCAAAGGCATTAAACTAGCTAAGGCTTTGCGTACAATGAAATATCTTTGATAATATTCTAGTTTACAAAATGTGCAAAATAAACAGCTATCTTCTATTTATATTAATACAAGGGTTCAACTTGACTGACTCACTGTCTCACTGGTGACTGCCGCACCTAAGATATAGGAAACTGAGTTTTTCACAGTATTTTTATCTTATATGTAGCAAAAGTGAGTACTCGGATTCCGACAAATGTGCTGCATATTCGTACCTAAAGACTTCGTGGAAAGTTTGGTTAAGATAACTTAAAAACTGACGGAGGAGACAGTATAGAAACAGACGGACAGACAGATGGACGTACAGACGTACATGGCTATATCAAAGACCAATATAACCTCTAAAATGCCGAACGGCCATATATTGGTTTTGCACTATGCATCTATTTTTTTGGTGGCGACGAAAATAGCGCTCTCTCCGCTCACACAAAGTGCGAAATAGCGAAAAATCTAAAAATAGAATGCACTTGCTTGTGTGAGTAATGCTTCAGAATACGTGAGCACACTTACAGTCATCGGCTGTCGCTGTATGCGTACAAAATAGCGGCTGGCTCTAGAGCGCTCTCTCTCTCTGGCTTTTGAAAAAATTTAAAGAGAGCTAAAAGCCAGTTGAAAAGCCAGCACCGATGGATCGTGTGCAAAAAAATCGTATGGAGTTACTCATCTTCATATTCTTATGTCTTTGGCTATATCAACTCAGCTTGTCAAGCTGATCAACCATATATATAATTTATGTGGTCGGAGATGCTTCTCCTATGCGTTACAAAATTACTGGTCCAAATGGCAAAATTATTTAGCAGAAATTAAATTTTGTTATTTAAGCGTTAAGCAAGAACAATATTTTTTTTCCAATAGAGTACTATTTAGGGCAGTTAAAAATCATAGTGCTACAATTGAAATTGAAACACTGCGAATTTAGGTAGCCCTGGAAGTGTACCATAAACTTTAACTTTGTTTGCCTTGCAAATAAGAGCATACTTCAAAAGAGATCCTACTCAGGTACAGAAAAAATAAAAGAGTAGATAACTCAAATAAATTTTCCATTTTCCCACAGTAAGTCAGGTTTACGATATATTTGCATAAACGTGTGTTGGGTGCAGGGCATAAACGCGAAACGAGATTCGGTTCCGGTTCCGATGCTGGTACGTCCCCAAAAGGAATGTTTCGGTTAAAGGTTCCATTTCGGTTTTGCACTTTTACCTGCACTTTTATTTCGGATCTTACCGATATAAGGAATAGTTATTTTTTAATACTGAAAAAAAATCATATTCTGAGATAAATCTAAATCATTTCATTCCTGTTTAATAAAACGAATCCAAATTTAAAACAAAATTAATGGTTTCACCTTTAAGGCCCATACGGACATCCGAAGTTCGTAATTTAGCTAACTTTCCCCTATCTTTCGTCGCCGTGGAACGTAAGAGTAGTGTTGCCAGACTTAAAAAAAAATTAAGCCAAAAATTTCAGTATTTGGTATTTTTAATTTAGTTGGCGGTAGGTCACACTGCTTGATCATCTGTATTTTGTTTTGATGCCAAGTTGATTTTTTGTAGAAGCTCGGCCACTTCTCCTCAAGCCTTGTTCACAAAAATTAAGTCCGAATGCTTGGTGTGAAAAAGATCACAAATGACATTTCGCTCTTTCACCGCCAAAATTAAAGACATTTTTTCGACATGGAAAAATATTTCAAAACAACAATGTCGCTCTTTTTTTCTGAAATGTTTATTATATTTATTTTTTCAAATCACTTTAGCTAAAATCACTTCAGCTGGTCGGTGCAGGTAGAAGCAGAGTGAAGTTACATGGTGCATTCTGAATGCTGCGTCTGTTGCTCAAGCATAATAAGGCCCACAGCCAATTTACATAGTCTCCAGAAATGCGCTGTTAAGTGCAACATTGTCTGTTAAATGTAACATTCAACTTCGCACTTCCGTACATGCAAAAATGGGGCTTTAAAGTAAAATTATATAGCCTTCATATTTCGTATTTTTTGATGTGAAACATCTTTAATTTCGGTACGGACGATTTTAGAAGGAGTAAAATTTGATTTGAGCGTCACGTGACACTGACGTCATTCATATTTTGTGCCATAAGAGGACTGGCAAATGGGGGAAGTGAAGAGGTAGGATAGATGCTGAAAAGGTGCAACTGGGTGGGTTCTGGGAAAGATCTGGGTGGGATCTGGTGGTATTTGTGGCTGGGATCTGGTTAGAATTTGGATGGGATCTGAGTGGAATTTGGTTGGGCTCTGAGTGGAATCTGGATGGGATCTTTGTGGGACCAGGGTGGGATCTGGGCGGGATCTAGGTGGTATCTGGGCGGGATCAGGGCGGGATCTGGAAGGGATCTAGTTGGGATGGGATCTTGATCTGGTATGGGATCTGGATGGGACTTGTGTTGGATCGGGGTCTGATCTAGGAGGGATCTAGGTGGGATTTGGAAGGGATCTGGTTGGTGCTGGGCGGGATCTGGAAGGCATCTGGAAGTGATCTGAGCCGGATCTGGGTGGGATCTGGAAGGGATCTGGGTAGGATCTGCGCGGTATCTACGTGCGATCAGCGTAGAATCTTAGTGGGATCTAGTCGGGATGTAAATGGGATCAAGCTTGGTTGCATCTGGTTGGGATCTGGATTTCTACTCTCCGTTAATTTTCTTCTTTCGAAAAAGTGCCATTGCTGATTTATACATGTACCATTGAGAGAGCTTGTGATTTGAAAATAAGCTCTTAGACTAAGCATCATGTTTCACATCAAAGACTCGTGAGTGCTAGCTACACTCACACCTTTTTTTTACGTACTAACATGATCTGTGATCACAATATATGCTCATAAATATCATATTATCTATTATAAGTTTTCGAATTTAACTACGAATTTTATACGTATGAGTCCTTGCAACTTCTTAGCGAATTCATTATAAATTTTACGCCAGAGAATCGGCGTTGCACGCTTACCTGTGTAGCTGGAACAGAAAGAACGACTTTTGAAATCGCACACAATTCTGGAAACTTTGTGGAGGATTCTTTTCCTGCAAAATCACACAAATTTCTCAATTTCGTCGGCGCATTCGGATGAACCATTTGAACTGCATTCAAAAGCAAAAGCAAACGACGAAATTTGTGCAAAAATATTATGTTAAAGATCGATACAAGTATTATTTTGTTCAATACTTAGCGTTACGTTAGACCTAGGGTTCAAAAATATGCCACATAGAAAAGCATTAATTTCAACGAGGGATTTTTCTCGCTTTTCTATTCAATTTCGCGAACTGAGTCCCATACTTCCGGTTCAGAAGAAGGTCATTATCTGCAGCCGCAAAATTGGAGCAAGAGTTGAAGATGTCATCCGCCAGCAAATATTTTGTCATCCTGTAGGTTGAGATCCAACGCGTGGGGCAATCGATGCGTGCTTAAATATTATGACGCCTAAAAAGTTGGAAGAAAATCTGGCATAGTGTAAAGGTCGTTTTATGATTGCTTTTTTGCATAACAAACGTCTGATTAAAACTACGATGCGCTCTGCAAATGTAAAAATCCGAAACTGTACCGGCACCAACGTTTCGGTTATATAAGTTCCAACAATAGGTTAGGTTAGGTTAGGTTGCGATGGCTGAGAGCGACAAGTCGCTCTCCAACTTAGGCCACTTTGGGCCCATTGCGATGCCATATTTATTCCCCGTTAACCCTTTTTTTTTTTTAATGCTGAGGTGGGTCCTCGTTACTGAACCATTGTGTGGACAGAATAAATTTGAGTAGAGCTGGGATCTCTAGCCCGGATGTTTTCCAACAATAAAGGTTAACGGTTATCGGTTCCCAGAAAATTTGTTTCGATTTCGGTTCAGGTTCCGGTACGCGATTTGAAACGGTTTGTTCTTGTTAACAGTTCTGGTTCCGGTGTTATGCCCTGGTTGAGTGAGATTTTCTTACATTTGTAGATCCTGTGACCACATTAAGTAACCTTTCCCAACAAAATTTGTTTTGTGTTAACTCCCATGAGTGACGTTACAAAAAAACCGAACACGAAGTTCTGATTTGGTGATGATAAGGTAACAATTTTTGGATTTTAGTATGGAAAATTATATATTTTGATATAATTAATTTTTTTTTCCAAGTTTAAATAATTTGAAAACAATTTTTTGATATTAAAAACGTTAAAAAATAATAGTTAATTCTTTAACTCTTCTTATTTAACATATTCTCAGTTTTCATACTCTGTACCGAAGGTACATAGAGTATATTAAGTTTGTGCAAAAGTATGTAACAGGTCATTTCCGACCCTATTAAGAATAAATATTCTTGATCAGCATCAACAGCCGATTCGATGTATATTAGCCGTCTTTCCGACTGTCCGTCCGTCTGTCCGTCCGTATAAACAAACAGATCTCAGAAATGGTAAGAGATAGATAGTTTGACATGTATGGGACAAATTCTTCCTATACTTGCAGGCAGATCAAGTTTATTTTCAATTTATGCCACGCCCCCTCCCGCCCGCGCAATTTCGAAAAACCTTTATATCTCTCACAGTTTTGTAGATAGATGATTCGTACATTTTAGAGATAGGTAGTCATTAGCAATATGTATCGATTTGCCGAAAAAATGATAAAGATCGAATGAGCGGTTCTCAAGTTATTAGAAAAATAGTGTAAATAAGCCCCCTCCCACGCACACGCAAACAACACCGCATTGCAATTATCAAAGAGAGAGAGAAAGAGAGAGAAAAACTTAGAGATAAGCACAGCGGCAGCGCTGCATTGTTACAGAGTATGTTTTAGTCGGGCTTGACCGACTTTCTTACTTGTGTTTTATATCATTGCGCTTTAAAAAGTTTTGGTTACACATCAATAAAAATTAAACCTGACGTGCTGGGAAAAACGGACAATTCATTTGAAATCAGAGACCAAAAATAAATTTGGAAAGTTTTCAATCTTCTCTGTTGCAAAAGTTGTAATTTTTTTGTAAGCCTATGTTTCAAAAAAATGTTATCTTAACAATTAAAAATAAAAACTTTTGATATTTTTCATTTATAATTTAAAAAACAAAAATTAAACTTTAATATAATTTTGATTGATGTCGGGTTTAGCGACCTGTTCTAAGTTATTTAAGAAATAGTTGTTGGCATGCTCTAGGTCGTGTATATTTTATGTGCTTTATTTTTAATTAAAAACAGTTTGTTTATAACTCATATATATTTCGAGTTCCCGACGGCACATGTCATCAGGGCTGTATAAAAATAACATAAGAAATTACACAATTTTACTTAAACAATTCAAACAGTGTACAAAATGCTTACATACAGAAAAGCAACAGCGTCTAATCAGTCAGCTGCGGAGTTTGATACTAAGTCAAGTAAGCGTCTGTATATGTGAGCACAATTTTCTGTGTCCGTTTTATAATTCAGTCTTATGTCTGTGTTCGTGCTAGTTATGTGTAACATTTCAAGAGTGAACCATTTGTTGTATTGTTGTTTTTATAAATCTGGTGCATGTCTGCTCTCAGCACTTAGGGCCGCAAGTGCTGTTTTTTTGGATTGGTGGCTCGTCTAGTCATTTTGTATCAGACTTATGTCCTGATAGTCTAGTGTTTAATTTAGATTTCGTCTTGCCAATGTATACTCTATCGCATACATTGGTTCCGTCTCTAGCACATGGAATTTGGAATAAACTAAGCAGAGTAAAATGAATAAATTTTAATAAATATCGAATGCAATTTCTGAGTTCTTTTCTTTACGCAAAGCCATTTGGCCTGTGCTTTGATAAATCAGTAAGTCAGGAAAAGGCCTTGGGGCCCATAAAAATCATGTGAAATTAATATCACAAAAATATTAAACACCACTGCCATCCCCCTGTGCCTGTGGAAACCAACTTTGTAACGCAACCAAAACACCAACTGTCCACTTTGCCCACAAAACTGCTTTCAGTTCATTGGCCTGCCGTCAGCTCCCACTCCAGCGACCGCCTGTGGCTGCAACATATGAGATTTGCCCTTGGCCCCCGCGACAAAAGCACTAGCAGCTACAGGAACAACAACAATAACTGGCCAGAAAACCCATTACACGCAGTCATGTAAACTAATTTAAAAGGTCGCCTCAAAATCACCACCAAAAAAAAAAAAAAAGAAAACAGAATAACAAAAGACGTTCGGGGGAGTTGTAAGTCCAGTCCAGAGTCAGAGGGTTGACTTTGCTAATGAAGAAAAAGCAGCTGTCAGCTGTGCATTACAAGGAAAAAGGCAGCAGGCCACAAGGATATGGCAAAAACTACGAAATTCAATCACTCCCCCAAACCCCTGACTTCATCCCCCCTGTGCCAGCAAAAAGAATGCAGGTCAAAGGCGTTAATGCACATTTGTTCAGAACGGAGCGGAGCGGAGTTACTGTAACAAGTGTCAAGCCCAAGCGGGTGGGTGGAAAAAGGGCAAACGATTTATGAAAATGTCGGCTGCAAGAAAGGGCCACAAAATCAATGAAGAAAAATGTTACAACAGCAAAAAAAAAGGAGAGAAAGATGGAGCAGAGAAACAGTAGCAACAAAATCAATTGAAAGCAAATTATAGTACTGACTGCAGTTAGATAAGCCCAAAACTCCCATTCCCCTGTGTGAATTATAGCCATCAGAGCGCTCTTGCCCTTGTTTTTTCTTTTTTGATAAAGTGAAGACTCACAGACAGTCAATTTGCCAGCATCCCCCTAGCTTAGATGTGGAGACGCTCAAACTCACCAGAAATTGAGCTGAAATCTGATGATGAGCTGCATTTGTAATTATGCCAGGCAATTAAACGATTAAGCTTCATTGGAAGTTGTAAGTCCGCCTGGACGAAGCAAGTGCAAAAAGATTTATAAGGTGGAACTGGCTGGTAATTGAAGTGCACTCCATTTCCCCAAGTTTTTGTTTTTGTTTTTTGAGAGAGAGAGAAATTGAGCAACGGTTGGAGGTGTCAACTGAAGGGCTGCGACAAGGCAATTTGTTTCTGAGAGTGAGATAGGGGGGAGGATGAGAAGATATATGTGAGAATATTAAAGAAGTTTGTCAATCAATAAAGTAGATTAGTAGTTTTCGAAAAGAAATATGGGAGAAAACTGCAGGATGAGTTGAAAAATATTTGAAAATTTACAAGGGCAGTTTTAAAAGTCATTGGGCTCTGTCAGCAGACATATTAAAAATCTTCAACCCCTAAAATTTTGAAGAAATAGAAGTTTAATATTTTACACTGTAATATATATGCACCATTTATAAGAATTTTTAGAAAGATCCAAAAATCCAAAAATTAACTTTTCTTTTTTAATCTTTTCAGCCATGCTTCCATTTTCACTTTCGCAAAAAGTTTTCGAAACCAGTTTTTTGGATTATATTCCATTCCAGATCTCAAAAATGGTCTGAGATAGAGGTTTGACATGTACGGGACATAAACTTCGTGTACTGGCAGGCAAATGAAGTTTTTTTTAATATTTGCCACGACAACTACCGCCCCGCCAATTTGGAAAAAGTCATATCTCCCACCGTTTTGAAGATAGATCGTTTTGAGATATACCGGAATGAATTGAATTAAGCCAGTCCACATTCCACACAATCCACATTTTGTTCCCGGGTTTTGCCTTTCCGAGCTAAACTGATTTTGTTCCATTCGGGATAGCCTTCTAGAACGGCCGAGATTGACGATATTCACGATATTCGGGATTAATTTGACTCCTAAAATAAATTCTTTCTGATGCGTATTTACGTATGTTTATATAAAATATATGTTTATTTATTTAAAGAATTCAAGGTTTTTCTTAAATTTATAAAATATTTACATTTGTATAAAACTTATTTATATATGTGCTTATTTCTAACATAAGTTTTCCGTTATTTTTTATGTACAAATGGGGAATACAGCTACTAAATCTGGAAGATTAGAGCCGCTGCGGCTTTGTGCAGACATGCATACATATGTGTGTATTAGACTCATAAAACACTTTCATTTTTTATGGCTCTGACATCGTGGGTTTATTTATTAAATACTTTATATTAAATATATTCTTTGTATTTAAATATTAAATACAGTCTTCACAAGTTTCACATCTGACATAACACATTAAATTACAAATATTATCTGACCCAGGCACGCCTCACTTTAAAAATGACGGCAAGTCCAGGCTCACGGCAGAATGAAAAGCGATTAGAGTTGCAAAGAGCGCAAGTCGCCAATTGCTCTCAGTTTGCTCCCTCTCTCAGGGAGCTTTAGCAGGCTCCAGGTCAATATATCATGAACCAATGAGTTTTAGAGATAAAATGTACACTGCCTCTCGTTCTTGATGGTGAGAAACGATAGTCCACCATAAGGATTCTTATTGTCCGTAGGAAAATCACAGTTAGAAAGAGACGGGCGAACAGCTGATTTCTGTCAGAAGCGGTGTCGACTGCGCAACCGTTAAGTCTATTTATTTAGACTTTTTAAACTAGACAGACACAGGACACAAAGAAGGATGGTCAACTGTACGGCTGTCTTAAGAATCTCCAGGCTTTGCATATCTTCTGTGTATGCGTGTGCACCCAATTCGGCCCTTATTTATTTATTTATGTGATATTTCTTCTTGGTGCTAGAAGAAAAGGACTTAGTTGGATCTTCCAATTTGGAAGCACTAATTACTAAACCCAAATACAGCCGAACACTATCAGAGGACACTAACTGCAAACATAGACTATCTGGAAAACCAACCTACCTGGAAGCAAGTACTGAAGGCATGTCAGCAAGCTGCAGATTCCACCCTGGGACGCCATCAAAGCAGACGCAAACCTTGGATAAGCGACATGACATGGCAACACATTGAAGAACGAAGGCAGCTGAAATCCCATCTCAACGCCTCCTCTTCCCATGACCGTGATCGTCTACGAAATGCATATAATGAAAAGCACCGTCAAGTCAGGAAGAATGTAAAGAAGGACAAACGTTCCTTCGCGGAAAATATAGCCAACCAAGCGGAACAATGTGCGAGGAGTGGCAATCTACGTGGTGTCTACAAAGCCATCAAAAATTTAGCAAGTACTAAGGACAACATACCGCCCATCAGGTCCCTGGATGGAAGTAGTATTACCGCTGTCTCTGACCAACTCTCCCGATGGAGAGAATTCTTCAAAGAGGACCGTATCGCAGCAGAAAACCTGGCAGCCCAAAACCATTCCTCACATAGACGAAACCCAAATAGAAGCATCCGCACAGACCCACCCACCGTAACTGAAATAAGCTTAGCCATAAGCAAGCTTAAGAATAACAAGGCTGCTGGTCCGGACGAGCTCCCAGCTGAGCTTTTGAAAGCTGGTACCAGCATTATATCACGGGTTCTGCAACCCATCATTCAGAATGCTTGGATATCTGCAACAATACCTCCTGAGTGGAAAGAAGGCGTTATTGTCACCATTCCCAAAAAAGGTGACTTAAGTCACTGTAAAAACTGGCGAGGTATTACTCTTCTCAACTCTATCCAAAAATCGTGGCATTTATAATCCTGGACAGCAAAATGGTTTCAGACCCAACCGATCCTGTGTAGACCATATTAACACCTTGCGCATAATTGTGGAGCAGTCCACGGAATGGAGGTGCCCACTCTATTTACTGTTTGTGGATTTCGAGCGCGCATTTGACACCATCGAAAGGGAGGCCATATGGAGCTCTCTTCACAACTGCGGTATCCCGGACGGAATCATAAAGCTGATGACGGCGTTATATGAAGACGCAAGTCTCACCGTTCGCTGAAGAGGCAGCAACAGCGCTAGCTTTGCCGTAAACAACGGCGTGCGGCAAGGATGCGTTCTGTCACCTCTCCTGTTTATAGTTGTCCTCGACGATGTCCTCAAGCGCACATATAACGAGGCGCGGGACGGTATTCAGTGGAGAACCAACCAAACGTTATGTGACCTGGACTACGCTGACGACATCTGCGTCATGACCCATACACTGGAAAGGGTCTCAGCGAAGCCCAAGGCTCTGGAACGAAATGCCCGCGCAGCTGGCCTCAAAATCAATATCTCTAAATCAAGCTGATGCGGACGCAAACCCCCAATACGACCCCGTGGCAGTAAATGGCAATCTCGTTAACATTGAGGATGTTGAAAAATTCTGCTATCTGGGAAGTGTCATTGCAAAAGATGGCGGTGCAATGATAGATAGAATGATTTTAAAGTATTTATTTATTAGTTCCTTTTTAAATATTATACAATAAAGCAAAATGTTTCTTTGTAATCTGTTTTTATTCCACGGCTTACAAATGTTGGAAAATGGCATTGCAACTTATTGCAGCTAGAAAAAATGTAATAGAACATGTTTTTTGAACCGAACCCTTTCTACTTTTTTTTTTGTTTCGGTTCAGGTTCGGGTTCGGAAAGAAAAATTGTTCTGCACCGGTTCGGGTTCGGTCGGACTTCCCAAATATTTCGGAGTCTCCGACTCCGGAGCGGTTCAACTCCGAACCGGTTTGCATCCCTGATTAGAATTAGAGAGAACGTTTGCGCTGCCTCTCATTTTTGCTGGTGCTAAACGATAGTGCCCAAAAAGATACTTCAAAGTGCCAGTAGGAAATCACTGTAGTTAGAGGGAGACGACCATAACCCAAATGTATCCAGAGAGAGCGAACCGCTGACCAAAAAGTATCTAGAGAGCGTAAATGAGAGCAAACAGCTGACAATTTTCTGACAGAATCGGTGTCGACTGAGCAACCTTTCTCTATAATATTTTTTGCTCCATGAGGCCGGCAAAAACCTTAGAACATTTTTGGCATGTATGTAGGTGTATACTGTACCCACATCGAGTTTTGTTTCAGATTTGGAAAATTCCTCCTCTTCCATCTTTTAACAGCGAAAAACTGTCTTTCTCTCTCTCCCCTTCACAGACTATAAGAGGTAGTGCCGCAAATTTTTGCATGCATGTAGGTGTATATCGTACCCAGATCAAGTTTGCTCCAGATTTGGCCAATTTCTCCTCCCTCTTCTTCTGAACGCGAAAACTGTCAGAGCTACAATTAGTAAGCATGAACCTAGTGACTTAATATATATTCAGTTAGGCCTAATATCTGTCTATTCCGTAAACCACAATAAGATCCGAGCAAAAACACCAAAGATATGCCAGTGCGCCTTCCCATTTATCTATAAAAATTTTAAAATAAAAGAAATTCAAAGCTATAGGAACCACATTACTTGGAATAGGGTATTTTGCCGTCGGGGCACTCGACCGCAGCACTCTTACTTGTTTTTTTGTTAGAAAAGTATCATTTATTTAACTACTGTATCAAAGGCCTGCTGGATGTCAAGGTAAGCCTACATACTCTTTCCCGTCATATCCTTCAGGATGCAGTTGACCACTCGATGCAATTGTTGGTAAGTTCCATGGCTCAGTTTGAGGCCAAACTGGAAGTCAGGTATGGCTTTTCGAATAGGTTGTACATTTAGCACATTTTACATTTAGTGAATAGAAGGCTAATCGGCCGGTAGAAATCAAGGTAGGATGGTGGTTTTCCACTCTTGTGAAAGAGAACTATTCTGGCTTTCTTCCAGGGTGCTGGGAAATAGCTTAGTCTCAGAGCTGCGTTGTAAATAAGCACTAAAAACAATATGGTTTTGTCTGTCCTGTTGTCAACGTTGTCAATGCCATTACGCACCACCAGATCATTGATTTCCTTTTACAACCTCAGAGAAGGTGATTGGTGGAACTGGAAGGGACATTTAGAGGGGGCAATAGAGTGGATCTGAGAGGCGGGGCGAGAAGGTTTCGTATTCTGGAACCGCTCTTCTAAGTTCAGGGCAAAAGCTTCCAAACGGTCCTGTGGTGTTTTAGCCCATTTAGAACCACCAGGGCATTACACTTGTAGGCAAAACATTTTTACTTTAATTTTTTTCCCGCAATTAGGAAAGTCGACATAACTTTCAAAAATTTTGAGATAGATGGTTTGTACTTTCTAGACATGTTTTGTAATCAGCATTATATATCGATCCTAAGTTAAGGATCGAATGAACGATTTTCGAGTTATAAGCAAACGATAGTTCGCAGAAGCAGCGCAGCAGAAGCGCTTTACTGCTACTGCATCAGAAGCGCTGGATTTTACTGCTACAAAGAATACGGAAAGAAAAACGGAAAGCGTTTTTAGACAAAGGGCTGATTTATCGCTTGGATGAGTATAAACCCTTTCCAGCTTTATAACAGGGCCGGCCAGATCATAGCCACCGGTGGCCGAAGTCACTCGGTTTTTTTCACACAGTCGCGAGCCGAACTTATGACTTCGTAAATCGATGAGCACAGCAAATCAGCAAAATTTTTTCCTGCTTCCCAACAAAAGTACATTTTTCTGTCCTCTCCATTTTGGCCGGCCCACTATAATTCACTTATTTGATCATAACTTGAGAACCGCTCATCCGATCTTTATCATTTTTTCGGCAAATAGATACATATTACTAATGACTAACTATCTCTAGAAGGTACACATCATCTATCTACAAAACTGTGGGAGATATGACGTTTTTTTCAAATTGCGGCGGCGGGAGGGGGCGTGGCAAAAATTGAAAATAAACTTGATCTGCATGCAAGTATAAGAAGCATTTGTCCCATACATGTCAAACCTCTGTCTCTTACCATCTCTGAGATCTGTTTGTTCATAAGGACGGACAGTCGGACAGACAGACGGACGGACAGACGGACATGGCTATATCGACTCGGCTGTTGATGCTGATCAAGAATATACATACTTTATTGGGTCGGAAATGATTCCTTCTCCCTGTTACATACTTTTGCACAAACTTAATATACTCTATGTACCTTCGGTACAGAGTATAAAAATTTGATATTTCATTCTCTAGTCCGCTGTTAAGCTCAGTGTGTTAAGCATGCTTAAACTCCTAAGCGTTAGGTTAACCGAAATTCTTTCGAGTAGATTTTAAAAAATATTCTTTAGATTTTAAGCTAAACATTTCAAGAATTTTTTGAAGTGGTTCTGCTCACTTACATGGTCCTTGCCCTAAGCTCTGTTTCGCCTGACAAATGCTTTGATTTTTCACCGCAAACCCATCAAACCCTCTCGCACAGACCCCCCCACAAAACAACCTCAAACAAAAACTCGACTGCAACTTCCCATTTT
>JAEIFU010002299.1:0-46339 GCA_018904235.1 Lordiphosa stackelbergi
AGGAAAAATATAAAAAAATCCAAAAAATTATTATTCTATTTTACCCTTACCCATTAAAAATGGGTAAAAGGGGATCATGATTAAATGTATGTAACAGGGAGAAGGCAAAAAAGTGAACCACAGCCCCCCGCTACCATCCCGCCCACCCTAAAAAAATGTTGCATACTTTTTGGATGGTCACACTAAGGAACGCAGGAACACTGTTAAACATGTTTTTTCATGAGTAACGGGTATATCGAAGTCGGTAAGAGCCGACTTTAACTTACGCTCTCGTTTTGATTTGCTTTCATACAATTTACACACGTATACAATTTGACAGATCCAAAGAGAAAGGGCAGAATAGGAGAGCTGTGCAGATAAGTAACCATGAACATCTATGACCAAGTCAAGCAGTTCTCTAAGAGAACGGTCACACTAAAACGAAAGCAAATCGAAATCAGCTTCGAAGCTGATTTTACGAAATCAATTAGTATGACCTTAATTAAATTTAAAATTTAAATTTGTTTAGTGAATAACTTTGGTGTTTTGTCGGATCATGTTGCGCTTTTCAGAACAGATAGATATACGGCCAAAGATAAGCCACGATGTTGTAACTTTAAAATTGTGGCTCTGACAGTTTTTTGCGGTTTAAGGGGGGAGCGAGGAAAATTTTACAAATCTGAAACATACTCGATCAGGGTACGGTATACACCTATGTTCATGCAAAAATTTGGGTCTCTATCTCTTATAGTCTCTGAGATCGACGCGTTCATACAGACAGACGGACGGACAGACGGACGGACATGGCTAAATCGACTCGGCTGTTGATGCTGATCAAGAATATATATACTTTATAGGGTCGGAAATGTTTTCTGCTTCCTGTTACATTTTTAATGGGTACAGGGTGTAATAATAATCAAGAACAGAACAAAGCTCGAAGCAAACTAAAATTATTTTTTTTAAATAATTACGAAAATACCACATTTTTTGCACTAAATTGCTCACAGCTCGTGCGTTTGTTCATTGATTTTGATAACCGTTATCTGCTTTTCTTCGCAGAACGGCAATTCTTAAGTAGAAAAAATAATAATAATTTTTTTTGGATTTTTTTATATTTTTTCCAAGCGTTCAAAAATAATATTTCTCGCATTTTCGACCAAAAAATCTATTTATTTTAAATATTTTTGGTTATTTTATTCAAACTACTAAACCGATTTAAAAACTGTATTCGCGCGATAACTGGCAGTTCAATGACCTTTCGATTAATATTTTGCTTGACTCTATCTGACAATTATGAAGTGATATATGGCTTAAAATGTAAGAGCACTATGTAAAAAAAAAATATTTCAGAAACAGAGCCGTGAAAAAATTTTTGAAATCGATTTTAAGGACCACCATTCTAAACTAAACTAAAACGAGAAAGGCAAAGCTAACTTCGTCTGTACCGAAGTTTTGATACACTTGAAATAGCTTACGGTTAGCGACTTCGACCAAACTTCGCAAATCAGCTTAAAAACATGACATATTACCCATGACCGTGTTTGAGAGCGAACAAACCAGTTTTTCTCACTAAAACCCATTTTTCGAACGAACATTTGTATGGCAGCTACAAGAAGTAGTCATCCGATCCGGTCGGTTCCGACATATTAGCAGGGTGTGTAGAAAAGAAGACTCTGTGCAAAGTTTCAGCTCGATAGCTCCAAAACTGAGGGACTAGTTCGCGTAGAAACAGCACGGACAGACGGATGAAATTAATCGACTCAGCTCGTCAAGAAGAAAATATATTTTATGTGGTCGGAGATGACTCCTTCTATGCGTTACAAACTTCTGGTCAAAATTATAATACACTTTTTAAGTGTATAAAAATATTTCAGTTGAAATGGGCCATTTATTTTTTTTTTGTAAGCTGATGGTATTTGATATGTTCTCAAAAAGATTTGCGAAATTTGGTGACCATCTGGGGTTTAGTTAAAACATTTTTTTTATTTGAATGCTAGCGTTGATATTTCACTTTAATATTTCAAAACATATTAATATTACATGACAAAAGTGGCTATAACTTTCTCAATTTTCAAGACCGATATTTATTTATTTACCGATATGGAAAAGCTTTTACATATATTTTTTTTCCACCAAAAAATAACACTTCATTTCTTGAAATGACAAGAAATGAAGAAAATGATATCATTTCTTCCATACGATTGGACTCGGACAAGGGCGCGCTGTTAAGACTCAATACTATGGGGTCGAGTATTATGTTATGGTGTCTTGGGAGCACCTCTGCCCTGAATTCATGTGGTAGGAAATCGGCTATGCCTTCAACTTATTGTGGCTTAATGACCTGCTCCATTTTGTCAACTACTGAATTTTTATTGTGCTTTCTCCTCAACTCTGTCTCCGTCTCTTTTTGATCCGAGACGGAACTCTCTCAATCTGTTCGTTTAATATTGTGTTGTGTTCAGTTTGTTAGCCATTTACATACAGACATACATACATACACTTGCGTATACGCACGAGAGATTTCTAATGTCCTTGATCCCCAATAAGTTGCGACCATTCTATTCCTACAGTTCTTAATGAGCACACGCCGCCTACATCTACCCTTTCTCATAAAGTGAAACAATTCGAGTTGTCCTTGAACCTAATGCCAGCCGTTCATCAGCGCTTTGTATGTCAGTGTATGCAAATTTTGAGAAGCATTTCTCATGCCGAGAGAAGGGTTTGTGAGATTTTCCTAACAGTCCCAACTTAGAAGTACAATACATGTTGTGGATAAGTACATTTAGGTCCGAGTTCTTATATTCTAGTCAGCTGCTTTGTGCCAGATAAACCAACTATTTACTCAGTTATTTGTAATTTTACGCAATTATTGTCCCTTAGATTTGTAATCTCTTCTAGGAAACTGGATCCCTAAAAATCCTTATTTAGATATCTGATTCAAAAGCAGCTCTTTGGTGTTAAGTCCGATTGTATTTGGAACGAATAAAATTTAAATTTATAAACACAAATTTACATACTAAAACCGAACTATTCAAATGGGATTGCAAAGCCTTGCCGTTGCAACTGCATCAATTCGTTAGGCTCAGGTTCAAGGACAATTCTAATTGTTGCCTTTAATGTGAAAGGGTAG
This sequence comes from Lordiphosa stackelbergi, assembly GCA_018904235.1. Lineage (NCBI taxonomy): Eukaryota > Metazoa > Arthropoda > Insecta > Diptera > Drosophilidae > Lordiphosa > Lordiphosa stackelbergi. Next base: position 3,110 of record JAEIFU010002299.1, read on the forward strand.
ATGTAGGCGGCGTGTGTACACTTCGGATTACTGACCATTTGGGCGTCATAAAAGGAACAAATAGTAGAATAATCGACACTCATTGGTGTGGATCAAGGTCATTGGAGAAATCCTTATGGTAATTGCAGTTTGCTGCTTCATTAGCATTCGTACCTAGAAAGTTGCATAATACGAGGACAGGATGTGAATGTAATGCGTCTTATGTCAATGTGGGCAGCACAACAGTCTAATTTTGAGCACTAGAAAGGATTATTTAAAATTTCTTGCATATATTGTTGTTTCACCCAAAGAAATCTAGTACGAATTGGCGAGACTGAAATGGGCATCAATTCAGATGTTTTTCCTGATTTTTATGAGGAAAACTTTTTCAACCGGTAGTTCCTAATGCAGCTATATGTTATAGTCATCCGATACGGTTGGTTCCGACATATTAGCAGCTTGCATTAAAAAGAAGACTCTGTGCAAAGTTTCAGCTGGAAAGCTTTAAATCTGAGAGACTAGTTTGTGTAGAAACAAAAGGACAGACAGGCAAACGGACGAACAAAGCGCAATCGAGTCAGCTCGTCGCCCCTTTGCAGGGGTATAAAAAACTTTGCTTCTAATGGGGAATTGATCCCACCACCCCGACGTTTTCAAAGCGATTGTCTTGTCCTCTCGACCACTGGCCTTGTTGCTCGCTGAGCAGCAAAGTGCCATTTGCTTACATTATGATTTTGACGCCAGGTCTTGTTTATGCCTGATAATCGAGTAAGCTAAGGCGACGTCGTTCGTGTTTTCAGCTGAGTTCAAGTCCCAGTAAAATGATGGGATGTCCTGCAACTGACATCTATTCAAAATAGATCTGTCCTCATGGTGTTCCAGCTTGATCTGTGATTAACGATTTTGAAGGATTCTTCTCCGATTTGGAATTGCCTTTCGTGTAAGCCAACAATGGCAACAAGTCCCATAAAAATTGCAGCGTCTCCAAAACCTCGTATTTATACGTTTTCTATACTTTCACATAATTCTACCAAGATTTATGAAAATCGGACAACAATATAGTATAGCTCCCATACAGAAGGTAGGTCTGAAAAAAGTCTTAGTACGAAATCCTTTTTTGTTTTCAATGCTATCGCTCCCAAACTTGGTACTGTATTTGTCTGTAAATTAACAATTTTTAATTTTTAATAATTTAAAGTAAAAAAATATCAATTTGATGTGCTACCGCACAGTTTTGAAGTTTTTTTAATTTTTTTTTGTTTTTTTTTATTTGGTTTGGGTGGGGAACAAAAATTCGTCCTCTAGCTAAATTGTTTGTTCTGGAAATAGAAAAGCGAGATAAATTTACTTGTGAAAATAATGCTTGTACAGTCAAAGTTCTCTATTATGAACTTCCGTAGAACAAAGTTCTCTATATAAGGAATTCGTTTCTGAACACTATAAATTCGTATTACGTATTTATTTCATTATATTATGAATTTCTTTATAACAAACTTTGTCTTTGTCCTCTTGAATTTCGCTAAATGCAAGTTCGACTGAATATGTGACATATTTTTGGTCCCTAGATATAACGTAACGGTAAGTACTGTGTCGGTTGCTGATCAATGCAGTCTTAATACTAGTTTATCAGAAAGCGTAGACGAAGTTGAGGCATATATGATATTACAGGAAAACAAATTTGATGATAAAATCAAATCAATTGTGTCAACGAATAAGCTACTGGATTCCATTAAGACTTTTTTCACACCTAAACTTGTTAGAAACCATGAAAACATGGTTAACTTGTGGTCAGAATCCTCCACAAAGTTCCCAGAATTGTATTGGATTTAAAAAGTAGGCTTTCTGTTACAGCTACGCAGGTTAGCGTAGATCTAATTTTTAAACAGATTACTAAATAAAATAAAATACCTTATAACTTAAACAAACCATCGTTTAACCAGAGAATCAGATGAAAATGGACAATTTGTTTGAATTCAGCGACCAAAAGTAAAGTTTCCAAGAAAGAGCATGTAAGCTTGTATCAATTATAATTTTATACCCAAAAAAAATGAAGGTAAACTCAACCTAATGGCCTTCACTAGTTGTACTCTTCCAACGATCGCTAATAAATTCGAACTAACATCGAAAATTCAAAAGAACCGCCAACGATCAGCTGACAACATCGCTGCCAAAGACGTCGACGCCGACGCAGCATTCTGTTTCTCTCTTTCGTGCTTTCATTCGGCACTGACGATCTGACAAGGCAAGACGTGCGCGCGTGAATTGAAAGTTGAAGTGAGTTGCAACGGAGCCGATACTCGTTTCACGAGAGATGCCAGAGAATAGACTCTCGCTCTCGCCCGCTCGCAACGTCGGAAAAAAGTTTTACCAATCAAGTTTTTTATTTCGCAATAATGTATTATAACAAAACTTCAACCTAGTTAAAAGTTAATGTTGTTGTTGTTGCTGCCGTGGACTTTTTGTGAGTGTGTGCTGTGGAACTCTGTTGGTATTGGTGTAGTAGTGTTGTTGTTTGTTTCTTTCGTTTCGAATTGAATTGGAACAGAGCAAAAGCAAAGCCAAAGCAAAAGCTAATGGAACTGTGAACTGTACGTGTGGTGCGTGGTGTGAAAACGGAAAACAGAAAGCAGACACAAAGCGATTTTAAAGAAATTTTAAATGGAAATGCCATTTCAAATACCAACTTAAACAATGTTAGGCAAGATCAGTAAAAGTTGTCAGCCAGCGCACATGTGTACCCAATGAACCATAGGCATAGGCGATGGCCGAGTGTTGATGTTGAAATTGAAAGTTGTGACCACACATACAAACGTACGTTTGTGTATGTATGTCTGCATCTGAAAGCCTGTATCTACACTGCCCAAGGAATAGAACGTGTAAAACACAAACACTCCCGCGCCCTCTCTGCCACGGAAGTGAAAAAGGAACTGTGAAAGTGTAAAGCTCAGCTCATGTACACTTGTACAAACAAATCTACCATCTAGCAAACAATTCCAATCAAGAAGCTCTTCTCGGATTTGTGAAAGGGACTAATTTCTGCAAGATTAATGAAAGAGGTGAGTACGATTTTGGTTGGCTTTTTGAATACGTTGCTGCTCATTAAGTCCATGTATCTTGCATTGCAACATCTTTAACACAAAAACATACAAAACCATGTACCTACATACATATGCACCTAAATACACAAAGAAGCCAAGGTCAAATACTAACCAAAATGTTATAGAGAGAAAAACAGTCCAAAGCTTAAATTCAAAGTTATAACTGAGCCAAGTCAAGTCTGAACATCATCAGCTACACGAACAGCAACGCAAGCGCGCCCAACCAGCAGCAAAAGCAAAAGACAAGAAAGGCTTAGTGACCTTCATAGCGCGCTTTTGTGTGTGTGAGTGTGTGTGTAAGCGACTTCTTTGTCGTTCGTGTACGCTTTTTCTCTTTCGTTTATTGTTGCGCAGAAATGTTAATGGGTTTCGTCAACATCAGTCAGTCGTCTGTATGTATGCGCATAATGAAATTTTAAGCCACACATACAAACGTTAAACATATACATATGTACACTCTGACTCTAGCCAGCTTAACTGCTTTCCAATGAGAGTGAAGGTGAAAAAGCACACATGGATACACACATACATAGATAGGTATGTACATAAGCGAACACGCAAGCCAGCAATTACAAGGCGATCGCTTGAAAAAGTATGCGCACTGTTCCGAGAGCGCAGATGTTACAAAATGTCTTCAAGCACAAGCATAAGTTCATATGTATAGTTACAGTGCCGTACACAGAGGGGTCCAAATATGGGGGATAATTCCCCTTGATCACCATTCACCATGTGGGGAAAGCGAAATCAAACGAAAAGAAGCTTAAGGTCTGTAAATTAGGAGTCAAATTTCGAAATTTACCCAACCAATTCTGAAATGTCTGTCAAGGTCAATAAATCTGATATATAATATTTCCGCTATATATATAACTAGAAATTTGGAAAAGTTAGCTGGTAGGAAATTCCAATTCACTCCAATTGTTTCCTGTAAATTTATTTGAGGCATTCATACCCATTAAAAAGAAAATATTGAGAATAATACTACGTTTATGCCAAGGCTGCAAACCGGTCCTGAACCGAACCCCTTAGAACCGGTTCGGTTCGGGTTTTTTGGGTCCGACGAACCGGACTATGAACCGAATCTCACATATTTTTGACTCCTCGAACCTGAACCCGAACCGGACCACTTCTTAGAAAAATTCGGTTCGGTTCAACAAATTAAGTAGTTTTTTTAACGACACATACAATATAGAAATATAGAAATTCATTGTAATCTGACTATCATTCAAGAAGTTCAAGAAGAGAAGTCAAGAAACGAATATGGATCGAGCATTATAACATTTAAATGACAACTGCAGAGCATAAAAGGAATGCAACTATGAAGAATATGTGCTTCAAAAGCATTTTTTGATTTGGACGATGACCAAGTTAACTCAATAAATTCCCTGGAGGACTATGTAATTACAGTTTGTTGTGCTGCACACGCTCAAAATTTAGTAGATAACGATTTTTAGGGACGTTTAGTTTGACATTCGTACTCACATTATATGAAATCTTTGCTTATAAAAAATTCAAATTGAAATTGAACGTTTACTAACTATTAAAGATTTTTTTTTTAATTCAGAGTTCTTTAAAAAGAGCTCCACCTAATAACATTTGATAGTTCAAAATATTTTTTATTGCTGCAACCAAAACAAATGCTTTAAAGCTACAGGATTCACAATTACTAGCAAGTGATTTTTATTCCGCTTGTTTTTCATTTCGAGCAACTGTTTTGAGATCTTTTGATTATTACTATACTCGTTCGATAAACGTTCTTCTATTATGAGCTAAGTACCAACATTGACTGCAGTGCTCTAAGACCCAAGATTTCAAACTTTGTTAACTTCACATTACACATTACAGACATGTGAGTTTTAAATGGATCAACTTCTGACTGCGTAGAAGGGAAGTTTTGAAAGAAAGTAGAAAGCAATAAACCAATATTTAATATCAAATCTGTGAATAATGTTATATATTCCTTCTACTATTGTCCAATACATCGACAAATGTTTTAAAATTTTGGAAAGGTGAAAAAAGCAGATTTAAAAAACATTGCGTTAACTATACTTGCTATTCCAGCAACTCAGGAATCAGTTTAACGGGCCTTTTCAACAGTTTACAATCTAAGAAGAATGCTTATTAATTTAAACTAAGCGGTTCTCAAAAGTTGTTAGTGTCAGCTAATGAATTTGATAATTGAAATTTGCATTATTGATATGTGAAAATAAGAGTTAATAAATCGAAATTATTCTTCTATGTTAAAGCGAACCGAGGTTTGAACCAAAACCTTGGGTTCAGGGGTTCCGAGAACCGGTCCGCGAACCGAACCTTAGGCTTTACAACGGGTTCGAACCCCCGGACCGAACCTTCTGTAAAATTTTAGAGGTTTGCAGCCTTGGTTTATGCTAGGAAATTCCCGATTTAATAAATTTGCAAAATCAAATTTGATCCTGTTAATTCAGCTTTTGCAAATTCACAAAAAGACAAGGCTCATATGAGAAACAAAGAAAAAGCTCGCGTGTTAGTCGAATTTATGAAATGGTGCCAATGCAAGCACTTTCGGACCCATTTCATGAAATGATTTTGCAAAATGAGCAACGAGGTGCTAAAACGAAGTATAAGTCAAAAACCATGGTTTAGTGATATATTTCCTAAAGTGATTCAGCATACAATAAATGAACTTTATCGAAATTTTAAAGTTTTAAGGAAAATAAGTAAGAGGTCCTACTACTCGCAAAAACTACTACTAGACAAAAATTGATTGAAATTATAAATCTTGGAATTGGGAAGCAAAAATGTTGTAGTAGAATTTAATTTGAATTCAATGATCTAAACTGTAGTTTTAGTTTTATGTGGGTTAGTCAGCGCGATGTGCTTGAATTTTTTCTTAAAGGGACTGGATAATATGAATCTAAAAATTCTTCTTCCACAAATATAGCCTTTTATAACCCATATCTGCAGCACGCCATTTATGACATTAACTTTTCCGAATTGGTGGAAAGTGGCTAAAACTATACTTATTCTGCAACGAAAGTATAATAACGAACTATAATTACAACACGGCCTTAGTTAGGTAGAAGTTAGAAGGCAAATGGAGAATGATTATGTGACATTTTTAACACTGCTTGATTTTAGCTTTTGACACTGTTAATCCTGAAATCATTGCAACTAAGCTTAATAAGTTCTTTAATATACGGGACACTGCCATTTAACTTATAAAACCATATTTATCAGATAGAAATCATTCAGTGGCTACTGAGTCTGAAATGTCGTCTAACTCGTGATGTACCCCTATGCTCAGTCCTTGGCCTACTTCTGTTTTCTTTTCCATCAAAAGGGGAACAACAGGGAAACAACCAACAAGCCATTTACTCATAACCCATTTCAAAATATTCTGTATTTGTTCCCATTTGGACATTAATTTTCTTTATTTATTTTGATTAAAGTGCAAATAGACTAATTTTATCCAAACCAGGAGAAACTATGTGGTTGCAATTTACTGCTAGTTTTGGCCAATGCAAATATATGTACTTTATTTTTGCAAAAAACTATAAATTACACTAGTCAACAAGGTCCCCTTTATTGAAGTGTAGGTGTTGATAGATGATTTTGGTGTGCTGAACACGAATCTGCTGATCTGATTTTTTTTAGTAATTTGAGCTTAAAGTTGCAAAAATTGCCTAATTGATCCTTTTTAGACGCTTTTCGTTTTAGCCCTATAATTTTGTTTTGACTCTCTTTAATATTATCTTAAAGTACTTTAAGTTAAGAAACTTATAAAAAAAACTATCCAACTAATTGTACTCATATTTAGCGAAGATTTAACATTTTGAATACATTTGACGGGTAACAATAAAATAACAAAATTGTTTACTGCCCAAAGGTATGCCTTGCTAAAACAATACAACAAGCTAGTAATTTGCTTATAATTTCAATAAATGATTTTCAACAACACCCATTGCATACTTTGGGGCAACAAAAATTTATTGCATTTTTGTGAACTCGAATACAATTACTAAAAATAGAATATCTTTATTGAAAAAAATCGTAGAATTGATCTTTACGATAATATCAAAAAAATCAAAAAAGGATAGGTTTCCCACCAGTCTAAAGAGGTTCAAAATAGGTATTTTTCCAATTTTAAGCCCACATTACTAAAAATCTCAATGTGGTGGACCATTTCAGAAAACAGATCCATGTTCAGCACACGAAAGTCATCTGGAATCACCACCAACCCTTTAATATACTGAAAAAGTTTAGTTTTGTTGCATTGTGCAGTTTTTGGGTAAAAACAAATCTGTTTTTAAGAGACACAAGTGCAAACCGACTAACAAATTTCGATCAATCCGTCCCGCACCTTGATTCGGGTCCCGTCCCGCGCCCATCTCTAATGCAGAACATTCTAAAATTGGTACTTTATACTTTATCTTGGAATAATCACTCAACTAGAGACAACTTTCTTTGACTACTCAATTAAATACACACTTAAAAGCTGCTAGATCAATGAATTAGGAAATTATTGTTTCATCATCATTGAATACTAAAAGATTAAATTAAAACCATAGAATTAAGTAGGATAAGTCAATTTAAAATCATCTTATTTTTGTCACTGATGTAATAATTGTAATAGTTTAAAACAAAGATGACAACCGACTAATTTTATATAATTATATATACGACTAGACTTTAGTATGTATACACTTGGACGCTTTTTAGGAGCGGTTTTGTTTTGACACTCTTTGATAAAATCATTAAGTTCTATTTCTTAACTTTAAAATAAACTATCCCAAGCAACTCTATGAATTTTTTTTATAGGGACAACATTTTCCACTGAACATAAGGATGCATTGTGATGTGTTAAAGATTTTCATAAGAAAAGCCTTCTTTACAGTTTTTGCATTGCATACCTTTGGGCAGTAGAATATGATATCATTTTGAAAACATTTGTTTAAAACAGCGGATCAAGCCGGAACCCAAGCCGTATACCGAAAAAAATCGATTAAAACTCGGAACCAGAACCGGACCTGATACTTGGAATTTTTTGTGTATGGAATCGCCATTTTTAAGAAACGAAAAGTCGAAAAGATCCTACACATAAGATAAAAGCAGTTCTGCCACAAATATTTTAGCTGAAAGTGGAGGCTAAGTCAATTCTTTCATGTGTTTGTCATGTATTTTTTTGAAAAGAAACGGGATAATACAAATAGTCCAGTATTTTCACTAAACGCTTAAAACGTTTACAAAATAAAAAAGTTGTTTTTAAATGGTAGTTAGAAAACTGGACAAAGTTTCCACAATTGCGAAGGGCAAGTAAGCGTAGAACGTGTAATTATTATATCTTCGCAAAGAAATCGGATGGACGCCAAACCAACCGACCGATCGTTCTTTATATCTTACCGGTATACCGAAATAAAAATCCAGGTATCAATACGGAACTGAATACCAAACTAATGTTAAAACAAAAACAGAACCTCTTGCCAAAACATAAGTTTCGGTACATATCAAGAAATACGATTCGGTTTGATTCCCTGATTAAAAAGGTTATATCTTTGCTAAAATAAGCTTAGAACTGCATGGGGTAAGATTTTTAAGCTTTGAAGGGTTCTATCATACATGTATCGCTCACTTACTTCAAGAATGGCATAACTTTAAAAGGTCTCAATGGATATAAATAGTTCTTTTAGTTAAAAGGCATTTTAACTACTTTTCACGTTTTGCAAAGTTTGGTCACGATAGCTTTAAAACTGACGAAGGATGTAGCATAGAAACAGACGGACATGTCTATATCAACTCAGCGTCGCTGATCAACAATCTATACACTTTATGTGGTCGGAGATGCTTTCTTCTATGCGTTACAAACATCCGGACAATTTCATTAACCCATTGCAAGGGTATAAAACGGGCGATTTAGGGCAGTTTTCTCATGATGCTGGTTTTGCAAATCTTGGTGGATTCGCTGCATTTGCTTTGCTCATGTTCAAGGCTAACTATTTAGATCGATTTTGTTGCCATCTTCTTCTTCCTCATTGATTTCGAAACCATTTACTGCTGCTAAAAACAGTTAAGTCTGAATTGTTAATAACGAAACCAAAAATGGAAAATATTGGATGTGCCTTTGCTATATACAAGACACCTGCAGACATTGCTGAAGAACAGATGCGCATACTAATTTATCCTGTTTCATTGCTTAATTAGTTTGGACAAATTTTGATTAAAACAGTCGTCATTAAAGATATTACAGAATCAAAAACTGGTTTCATACGCCAAAAATTTGATCAAATATGGCCGGAAAGTTTTTCTTCAAAATTTGACCAAATTATTTGCTTTTGTGAACTTAGCATAAGCTACTGCTTAATCTTCTATCATAGTAACAAGTCTTTCCGAAACAAAAACATTCTCCTATGTGAAATGCTTGCTTCATTTTTTAAATTGGGGCGTAGTGAATATAACAATAAAAAGCAGAGGTTAGAGGCGCTGCCAACCTACTATTAGTGCTTTTGCAGCCCTGCCTGTGTGACCGTGACGCAAACGCCCAAAATTCATAATCAATCTACATGAGTTAACCAAGGTGGATTTCTTTTTGAGTAAGAAAAGGAACATGAGAAAACGGCCCTTTGTTTAGTTAAGTAAAGGAGATACTTAAAAAATACACGAAGCCGAAAAATCACAAAATCAATTAATATTTGTCAATAAAGGAATCACTGCCTGCTAAAAACAAATGTAAGACGGGTTGAAACATTGACTTTATTACTTTTTCTTGTAATCATATGGTTTTCATTGATATCCCATGCTAATCATCATTTTGTTCTTGTTTGATACGCCATAAAAATTTACATTTTTTTAAGAAAATACAAAATTTTATTCCAGCATAACTTTAATTTAACACAATATAATCGATCTCTTGTAAGTACAGGATTTAAAAAGTAAATTACGTTAATCTGTATTTACACTTGTCTGATATCTCATATGATGTGGCTGTCAAAAAAAGTCATATGAGAAACTCCAATTGGCTAGTTCCTCATATAATGAGAGCATTTTTTGAACTCCTCATACGAGATATCAGAAAAGTGTAAACACAGCTTTAAAGTTTCGCAGTTTCGGTCAACTCCAAGAATTAATTTTGCCCACTCCCATGTATAAAAGTACATAAAATGCTTAAGCTGCATTTTACAAACACACACCTACACACACACACACACATTTGAACCTAAACGTTTTGAAGTATTTTGAAATCTCTGATACCTAAGCTTACAATTCTGAATCTATCTTGTAAGATTTCTCCTGAAACATTATGTACAACGCTTTGGAATGGAACAGCATACTTTCAATTGAAAATGCTATCGCCTCTTTCTTTGGCTGTGTGTTGGTAGCACATGTATGTGTGCATGTATTGCTCATTTGAGAAATTATGTAATTCCAAATTTGGGTCATTTTTACGAGTGTAGCATTTACAACAAGTACAATGGCGCGGCTGGCTGGCCGAGTCTTTTTTGCAATTTTGTAGCTGGTTTTTACCCAAGAGAGCTTTCGTGAAAGGGGAAAGAGCACAAACTCTGATTCGTAAATATATTGGTGTGTGTGAGTGTGTGACTGTGCCTCAGCAAAAACAAGTTTGGCGATGCTTAATGCTCCCGCGCTCCCTTTCATACAGCTTGTATATCCACAGCCACTCACTCGACTCGTCGTTAAAACAAAACTTTCAAAAGTTTTCCATATTCGCTTTCTCTTTTTGTGGCTGCTCTTGATCAACACATCGCCCGCCATTCTCTTTGAGCTAGAATGCGGACATGCCACACATATGTCTACACAGATACACACACACAAGCAAGACCAATTGCAAAACCATTACATCGGAACGATGACGACGACAAAAATCAGAAAGTGTAGTGTTATAGGCAGGCAGGGCTGCAAACCGACAAAAACCTACATTTTATTGAGAGCTCTGGTTCGCAGGTTCGAACCGCTAATTAAAAATAGTTAATGTTCAAAAATTTAGGGTTCAAGGTCTTTATTTTCGTTCATGCACTGGTTCGGATCAATCTTTTCCAATTTCTTAATATGTATTGGGAAAAGCCTCTTCAATTTAGACCCGATATAGATTTTAGTGAACGAATGCTCGAACGGTTTTATTAATCGATTTATTTTTTGAAACACCATAGAAAAGGTTGAAGATTTAATAAAAAGATTTATATTATTTGGTTCGGTTCGGTTTCGGTACACAGTGAACCGGTTCTGCTGCCCTGGATATAGGAGGTGTTTCATACATACATAAATATGCTTGTGTGTATGCTAGTACGTGCGTATTGTTTAGCTTTTGTGTAGGCATGCACTCACAATCGAAGAAGCATTTTCTTATAGAAGCAGCCCCCCGCAAGAGCTTTTCTTACATGCCTCAAAACAAATCTTACCCACACACACACACACTAGCATGGAGAGAAAAGCTTTTTGTGAAAGGTGTTTTTTATGCGCCGTTTGTAAGTTGGCGTGTTTTTCTTGTGTCTTGCCTGCGCTCTCCGAACAACTGTTGCTTGCTCCGTCCGTCCCCTTCATTCTCACAGAAAAGTATTAATGCCAGTTTCATTTCTGATTGCGAAATGGTTTAGAGTGGCGCATAATTATGTAGGAATAGTTTTGGTACTGCTTTGATGGCAAGACCCCCCGCGTCCCCATCCCAATTCGTCAGCGACTACTTCCAGCTTTCGCTTCTCATGGAAAATAAAACAATATGACGAGACGAAACCATTCCCATTCTCTTGCTGTGGCGGGCCAAGCCGTCATTCAAGTTTTATTGAAAGTGAACGTTTCGTATCCGCAGCAGCGACCGCAACGGAGCGCAACAACAACAAAAAAGCAAGACTATCTTTCTGAAGTTTTCAGATCTGCTGAACTTTAGCTTGAATGTGTGGCCATGCAGACCCATACACACAGATATAGGCGCACACACACCGATGCGAAAGCGAAAACAAGCTTACAAGCCATGCTCTTGCACAATACAATATGACACATGGCCTTTTATTTATACACAGACATGCGATGCGATTGTATGGAAGTTGGGGATACACAGACACTCGCACACACAAGCAAGCGCATTTCAGTGTAACAATTGGTTTGTTAAAAACAATTTCATCGTTGCCTTCGCGCCAAACTCAAATTCAACACCAACGCAAGGCAAAGCAGCGCAACAGGCTGAGACATCAGCAGCCGCGCACAAGCAAAGCGTAAGAGGGAAAGCTTTCAAGCGAGTGCAGCTCGGCAGCAGCAGAGTTGGAGCATACAGTTGCCATCATAACTCTGCGCACAGAAAAAGCCAAAGATGAAATTTTAAAGTTAACCACTTAATAATAAACAAGTACACTCAGAAAATTATTTTTCTACACTTAAAAATCATTTAGACTGCGTCGTGTGGGCTAAGGTGCCGTCGTCCGTGTGTTCAGTCTTCGTGGCCCTGAGTTTAAATCCCAGAAAAGTAATTAAAAAACTAAAATTGTTAATGCTATCTTAAAATCAATCACAGCTTAAGCTTAGTGCTCAAACTAAATCGAGTCCGACGGGTGTCAAGACCATATAAAAATGGGTGTCGGAAAACTTTCGCAGAATTCCGGAAGGCCTCTTACGCTCGGTCGAACTTAGACAATCTAAATTTTGGGTTCCTGCGCGTCGGAGAGCTCATGGCGCCGCTAACTTGAAAGACACAGGCGCTAACTTGACAGCATTCCGGTTCTCATAAGCAGGAACAATAGTTTCTAATGCCGACCGCGGAGCCCGGCGCGCGAAAGACCAGGCGCTAACTTGACAGCATTCCGGTTCTCATAAGCAGGAACAATAGTTTCTAATTTTGCCGCCCCCTACCTGTCGGAATGTCAGCAGCAAAAGTACGACAAAAACAATCGATTGGCGTAATTTTACACCAACGGTAAGATTTTGCATTGCCCATTACTTTTGCATTTCATATATCCCCAAAACATACCTTCAAAATAAAAAAACAATTGTCCAAATTTAAATGCAAGCAAATCATAGGGGACAGTGCAGTGTGACCGTTTCACATTTGGTGGTCTGCAAAAGAACGGTGGTATTTTGGTGTTGAATAGACTCAAAGGACAGTCCGCTATCGGAATTAGCTATCAATTCCGCTTGCGAACGGCTTAATTTTTTCTGCGTACTGAGCTTTAAGCTTTTCTTCCCCCATACTGTGCTACAGATCATAATTGTTTGCGTTCATTGCAACTCGATTGTCTTTCATCCGATCTTCCCCCATTTCTTTAGCGGAACGTTTAAACGGAAAGAAGTTTATCCCACACTTGTCAAGCATCTACATATTTCTTACCATCTCTGAGATCTGTGCGTTCAAACAGACACACGGACATGCCTATATCGACTCGGCTGTTTATGCTGATCAAGAATATATGTACATTAGACTGAACATAATCATATGGGAATTTTTATTTTTGAAATGTTCTTTTCCTCAGGGCACAAAAAATTCGTAATAATTTCTAGTTACCGTAATGGAAAACCAAATTTCGAAATTTAAAGGTTTAATACTGGCGCCGTGGGTTTAAAGTTTCTTCATTAAATTTCAATTTCCCCTTTTTAATTTTACATTATCGTAGAAGTAACCTTTGAGATGCCAAACATTGTTGTTGAATTTAAACTATATTTTTTAAAATATTTTATGCAAAGCAAAGTTCAGGATAGAGGACTCGAATACCATTTATTTGATTGGCGCGTTGCGGGCAGAGCTGGACTTAGCAAAGCTACCATATAGAAAAGATGTCTTGCAAAATATGTGAGGACACAAATGCTCATTGAGGGACTGCCCAAACTGCACAAATGGATGGTGTATTGAAATTATTCGGGCTTACCATGTAACTAGGAAAGAAATGTGTGCGGAAGCTTAAGGAGACTTAATGATCAATATGTGGGTCTATGAAAAAATGCCGCTATAATGATTTGTATTGCCGAAAAAGAAATTTTATGGACTATTTAAAAGGCATTTTTGATGTCGCTTCATAAAATTCAATGAAATTGAGTTCTGATCCTGTGGTGGGCGTTGTGCAAAACGCGATCCATGCATCGAAGAGCACAGACAAGCTTATCGAAATAACAAAATAAATACTTTTATAAATAAATATACCCTTTTATAATTTATTTTTTTTTTTTTTTGCCGGCCATTTGCATCAAAGTTTTTCACCAGCTAACTTTTGTAGAATGACTCACTAAGAAAATACATGTTACTTTTGATTTGGTGTTCTGCTCATATCTATATATCCATGATTAGTTAAAATCCTTGAAAGCAGAGCGATTAAATTTGCTCAAAATTTTATTTTAGTCTTAGACAATCAAATTTTATAGCGGAACATATAAGGTTCGGGTGAAAAATGCTTACGCCCGAGCACCACGCCCAAGGACCACTTCATTTCACTTTATGTCACATGCCGATCCTGCAGTTTGAACTCAGGCACAACGTTGATAGTGTCTGGCACAGCAACCGTTTTTAAGTTCAAAAACAACGTTTGGCATCTCAAAGGTTGCTTTAATGAAAAAGTTCAATGAAAAAGGGGAAAATAAAATTTAATTTAACAACTTTAAACCCACGGCGCCAGTATTAAACCTTAAAATTTCGAATTTTGGATTTTTGTTATGGTAACTAGAAATTATTTCGATTTTTTTGCGCATTGAGGGTCAGAACATTTCCGAAAAAAATATTTTTCATATAAGGGACGTTCAGTCTAATGTACATAAATACTTTATGACAGAGATGGCAAAGCTTTTTATTGGGTCATACTTTTATTTGTTTATAACTTAATTAATAAATTTCTTTAAAGCTATTAAAGTCTCCAACTTTTGGCAAACACCATAAATTAGGTTCTGCTTAGGGTAATAATTGTATATTCTTATGGTCTGAGAAAATATCGCATATAGACATAAGCAACAATTATTTGATATTATTAAATAACACTAGGCAACAAGATCCAGTATATTGAAAGGTAGTTGGTGATTCTAGAATCTAACGTTGATTAGAATGACTACTTGGAACCTTTTTTTAGGGCGTTTTGTGAGGGACTCTCTAGTTTTGACTCTCTTTGATAATATCGTATAGTTCTATGTCTGAGCTTTACTTACACGAAGATATACCTTTTTGTGTCGGCAGTTTTGTTTCAGTGTTTGGTTAAATCTAATATTTATTTTTTTGTTTCTGTAATCGGAGTTTTGGGGCCCAGTGTACTGCTTAAATTTGACCAGCTTTTGGGCTGGCTCCCCACCGCTCTACGTAAAGTAAAGCTTTCATCTTTTCCAATGAACAGTTTTGAGTGTAGCAAGCAAAGACACATACACACACAGATTGTGCGTGTGTGTGTGCATCATGGTTGCATACATTACAGAAACAATAAGTGCTGGAAAAAAGAAAAACCTGATTAGTAAACAGTTTCTATTGCCCCGAGACTATGCTGGGGGAGCTCAGCTGCAGAGTAACTGAGGAGCTGATTTTAGAACTTTGCATACCATAGGGTTTTCGTCATCGAATTAAAGTTCCTTCTTCTGAGTTTTGCAACAGAATAGACACATTTATAAATGGGCTATGTGGGTGCGGGCTTTCTGTCTCACCCCTTTGAGAGTGTGTCTGTGTATGACACAACCAGTTAATAGACAGTCTGGCGCGCCATTAACGGAGGAGACACTTCGGTGAAAGGCGGCTTATTGCTCGCATATTGTGTAATACTCGGCAGAGAGACAGATGCAGACATTTTTCCGTTCCAAAACTTTCTATTTTTGTGGATTTTACAATTTTATCGCATGTGCTGTAAAAGATTAGGCATCACCTGTGTATACAATTCTGTTCTAAAGAGCCTAAACTGTTTTCAAAATTTTTTGATATAAATTGTCCATGTTTTTCTTTGTTCCCATTGTGGGACTATGAATTTTCAAAAAGTTCGGGTAATAAATAGCGGAGCTATAAGAAATTCACCCTCTGTCAGCACAAGATGTCTGTTAATAAAGAACTTTGCATACTTTTCGGCGTTTCTTAAACACTATGTGATAGATGTCACATGTAATACATGTCAAACCTCAATCTCTTACCATCGCTGAGATCTGCTTGTTTATACGGACAGACGGACATGGCTATATCGACTCGGCTATTGATGCTGATCAAGAACATATATACACGGAAATGAATCCTTCTCTCTGTAACATACGTAAAATAATCTCTGTATCTTTGGTACAGATTATAAAATTCAACAGAGTAGAATTAATTAACCTTAACCAAGTCTCCTGAATGGTTGCAGCAAAATGATTTTATCAACGCGATCGCTGATGCTACGCACATACCTTTTGACAAAGGTGTTTGGAATTATGTGGACTTGTATACGGAAAACCATTTCAGTCGTTCTTTTTCCTTAAAATTACAAAAGTTTTTCAAGTCTAAAGATACTTTCTAACGATAACAAAGGCCAACAAAATGAAATATATAATGAAACTATGATAAGTTCATGTTCACTGATTCTAAAACTGTTTTCGGTTTAGCTCCCTCAGCTTCTCGGTTCCAAGATATGGAGGAAAACCGATAATAGTTTATTTTAGACACTTTGTGAAGGTGGCCTCCTCCTAGGCATAAATATCAAAATTTATGAACTATTTTCGAATGAGCACGTGTCAATGCATCTTTGAAAACTCAAAAGCGCTACATAAGTACACCAGAAAGTGTCCTAATTTGCCTTAAAAGTGAGACTACCTTCGATTTATCACATTTTTTTTTCTTAATAAAACATTCTGCTTAAGCTAGCGGCGCGATGATTGAATTAATATTGGCCCCATAAATCCGGGAGTGCCAATAATTCAACATGTACGTTTTTCCGCTATATCTGCGCAACAAAAGCTAATAGAACAAAACCAATGATGCAGTTTTGTTCAATGCAATCCCTATTAACATAATCAGAGCAAAATTGGCCTGCACCAAAAACTTCGTTGGGTTTTGTAATGTAATAGCATGTGCTGTTCTACCTTCAACAAATAGAACGGATTGATCCGTAGTGATGCCATATTTATATGATTGATATGGATGATGCAGGGGTGCCACAAAGGATATGACAGTTTACAAAGCAGTTAATATGAAGAAAACCCCTTATTCAAGCAACCGGACTACGTCTCGGCGCTTTAAAAAAGCAACAGGTTATTGGTTCCCAGCATCCTATGCATTGCTTGCATAGATAAGCTGGAACTTATTGACATATGTCTTTATTTAATAACGTCTTTTAAATAAAGACTTAAAGGTTTTCCAGTATATAATTTCAATTTTCTAATAAATAATTTCAACTTGGCCTTGGGTCGTTAAAAATTTGTTTCGTTTAATTAATGATATGATGAATATCTCATACATACAGGGTGGTCCATTTAAAAATTAGAATTTAATTTTGCTATAAAGGTTGAACATTTATTGGAGAGATTGGTTCAAGTCATTTCTTTATGAAAAACAAATTCGGTCAATTGAACCCTGTACATATATTATTTGGACGGCGCATCCAAGCTTATTAAAATGACAATGATCCACTTTAATGTCTTCAACATCTATTTCGCCTATCAAAAGTGACTTGTCGTCGAAGCAATATTGCATGATTTAATTTTAGTCGAGGTCTACTGAACCAAACCGAAACATCTTTAAAAATTAGACATGGGCATTTCTACCGAAAGGTCCACCAAGCATAAGAATCCATGACAAACTATGTGATAGCAATTAACTGTAAGTTTTTGCTTCGCAATATAACAATAACAACATAAATATAATTCCATTAGCTTTATCTTGGGACCTGCTCTAGGTATGCTGTCAACTTTACCACTAAATAAAGGGCTTGGAAAGTGCTATAACTTAAAGTAACAGAAGAAAACATAATATTTTAATTTGTACGACTGTCGCGTGCGACGTCATGGAAATACCTATATCTGACATATCTTGTAATAAAGAATGATCCAAAACTGCAAGGCAGCTTTTGCTGACCTTGATCGTGCCATCATTAAGATTCCTGCTGTACTCGATAAACGTTTTGAAACTATTATTTTTCTCTCATTCTCTGACCACAATTGCTTCCAAAAGTTTCAGGGTGGCTACAACCTCTGCTTTCTAAACACTACATTGGACTGGGGTTCGACATAAAGAAGCCTTAGTTTATAATATACAAATTTAATTTGCTCCTCATTACTAAATTATAATTTAAGCCCCGTACGCAGAACGACAGAAAATTCCTTTCGTCACAGTATTTCATATAATTAGAAACACCGTGGCTTTGCTTTGATGCTCATGTGCTGTTGAAAGTGTTTCTATTTATGTGAATTATTGTGACGAAAAGAATTTTCTGTAGTTCTGCGTACGGGGCCTTAAGGTAAACTACCCTTCAGTTTGCCGCAGTACTGAAATAATGGCTGCCTGCAGAGTTTTTAAATTTTTTGCTTGCTGATTCTAAGAAAGACATTTACTAATATTAATTGATAACACTAAAACACTTTTAAATTAGATCAAAGAAAACAATTATCTGCATTTTCCTATTTCTATTATTTCATTTGAAAAATTGGTACTCAATAGTTTAAATTAAGGGTACTGTATGTCTTTAGGTGTCATTTTTTAAAGCTTTACCAAATTATACAAAAACTATGGGTGATATTAACAAGCGGTTTTTTTCATTCGATAGGTAATCGGTTAAAGTAAATTTAAAAATTTGTTTTGTAGTTATTCTTCCGGTTGTTGTTGTAGTCTGGTTAATCAAAAATTTAAAACATAGGCCCAAACGTTTTTTGAGAACGGATTATCTGAAAGTGAAACAGAAAACAAGGTTTTGTTAAGAAAGTGTTGGGGAAAACAGAGAAACTAATTAGAAATAACAACACTTTGGTTCAACGAAAAACACAAGTTTAACTTTATGTTTTTATAAATTTATATGCTTTAATTTCAAAGCTCTTTTAGTCGCAACACCGACGTCACATGCACAGTTCTCGAAGTCAAAGGATAGAGAGAGAGCAAATATTCAAAGTTTGACCAAACTAAATGTAGCAAAGAAATACACAATGAAGTGTTGGTAAATGATATTTTTGATTTAGAATAGATATATTCAACAGAAATGATTTTATTCTGTAGTGAACTAAAATATTTTGGATTGGTCAATAAATAGCGGAGGTTTCAAAGTTAACATTTCTAAAATAGACTTTTTTCCCACTCTATTGGTCCTAGCTCCGTTATTTTTTGACTGATCACAAATATCCTAGTTCACACTAGAATGGTGGGTATTAGGAAAAATGTAAATGTATGTAAACAATTTGAAAATCGGTCAACAGTTACTCTTCAAATTTTTGCAACCATTTTGGAAAAAGTTGTTTCGACAACTGTTTTCGATGAAAAAAAAAATTATTTTGAATAGATTTCAAACATGGATTTTCGACTAAAAAATAATCGAAATTGGTTAAATAATTCTCAAGAAATTTGGGCACTTTGATCCTTCAAGACATGGTAAAAAGAAAATCTCAAAAAATTTCCAAGTACAATTTTTTTCAAAAGCCCATTTTTGAAAAATTGCGAAAATTTTATAACTTTATATAAAGCTTTTTGACTAAAAAAAGAAAAATCACGGAACTTAAAAAAGTGTGATGAAAGAGTGATAATGGATCGTTAGATCGACTCTACCTAAAGGAAAATGTCCAATTTCAATCGCCATGTAAAGTTTCTTCGGAAAGTTTGAACGATTATACTAAAAAATTAAGCTGCTTAAGAGGAGAACAAATAAAATGCTCCAGAACAACAGACTGATATTGAACAATTGCCGAATGAAACTTACAGAAATATATTAGATTTGCTGGAAAACAGGTAGAGCTTTTAAGATACTGTATAAGCTTTTTAGTAAAAGAGGTAAAACAAGAAAATCGTTTTCAAATTGGGGAATGTAAATTTAAACAATTTACTGATTATATCCGAATAAAAATTAAATAATTATATAAGAAGCTTTCAATGTCCATTTCCCATTGGGTTATTATCTTCCCCACTTTCGTTGCAAACTTTATACCCTACACCCTCTATCTCTCCACAAATTCCAATTCTAATAAATCTTGGCTTATTTTTATTTGCAGTTTCAAAGAATGTTGATGTTGCAATACAGCAAGCATGGCGAGTGCATACTCAAAGAAATTGGAGCAGCGTTCAGGGGGGAGCACCCGGCAGACTTGACGATTGTGTGTGAGAATAAAGTGAAGCTGCATGCCCACAAGCTAGTTCTGGCTGCTGCCAGTCCCCTTATAAGGTAAGTGCTTGCTCTTGATCTTCAAATGAGACGAACGGAGAATACTAAATTTGTGTGCTGTGTGTTTTTATAGAAACCTGCTGGAGGACACCCACTTGAGCGACTGTTCCACGACCGTTTACTTTCCTGATGTAAATGCCACCTATTTTAAATTTCTCTTGGATTTCCTCTACTCCGGCCAGACATGTATCACTTCGCGGGATGTGAACTACTTGCACGATTTGTTGCTGCTTCTGCAAATAAAGTCAGACAGCTGGAAGACCACAGACTCTGCCTATTTGAGCAGCAAGTGCAGCAGATCGCGCAAGCAACAGCAGTACTCTTCATCGCAGAACTTGGACCAATCGCTGAAATATGAAGTCGATAGTGTGGACGAGTCCAGGAATGCGGCAGACTTCTCCACATTCTCCGCCGAAAACTGCGAGGGCAGCGCCCCAGAGAGCGGCGGCGGCCAGAAGGAGGAGGACGAAGATGGTTGTCCCCACAAGGACAACAAGAGCGACAAAGACACCGATGAAATTGTAAATCTCTCCAACATTCCACCGAGTGGGCCTGGCACCAACAATAACAACAACAACAACAATAACAACTCTGCAATAAACCCAGTTAATCTGTCCCTTGACCTTCGAATGAAAGGCGAGAACTCTGCGCGAAATGAGATCAGTAAAACCTTCGGATCAGGATCAGACCACAGTGTTGGCATTGACTCAGTGGTCAGCGCCAGCGAAAGCACAAAAAGAAAGGGTCTGTTCTTTGACACGCACAAGGACGTCATGAAGCCACTGTCTGATGGCTCGGACATCAACAGCTCGCCAGAGAACTATGTGGTTACGCCGCATCGAAAACGACGTCCTGGCTTCCATAACACGCAGAGCGATAACCAGCCATTCACTTCATATCAGCACAATCTGTTGGAGGAACTGCGGCTGGTCAAATCGACAACCTCTCCCATATCTGGCTTCGCCTCGGAAAAGAACATGCTGTCGCATCTCGAAGACGGGACAGTCAATGGCGGCGACACAATGACACCGGACCGAAAACTACTCGAAGCGCAAAGGAATCATCGAGCACAGAGCCCCACAGAGATGCAAATGCATCTGGGGCCGCAGTTCGTCTACCAGTGGCAGTCGAATCAGAATGCCGCCATCTCCACCATGCCCAATCTGCAGTCGCGACTTTCTAGTCTGTCGCACATCAATCTTAACCTGGACCCAGAGAGCCGCAATAGCTCCGCATCCGTATCGAACATTGCCAGCAGCAACTCGCACTCGTCGTCGGTGCGCGAATACAGATGCGAGTATTGCGGCAAACAGTTCGGCATGTCCTGGAACCTGAAGACCCATCTGCGCGTGCACACCGGCGAAAAGCCCTTCGCCTGCCGGCTCTGCGTGGCGATGTTCAAGCAGAAGGCGCATCTGCTCAAGCACTTGTGTTCAGTCCACCGAAATGTCATAACCACAACCAATGGCACGGACACGGAGAATCGCTACAGCTGCTGCTTCTGCTCCATGTGCTTCGAGTCGGTGCAGGAGCTGGTGCGACACTTGTCCGGGCATCACAACAACCTGCTGCTCACCAAGAATCTGCGTGAATAACCTAACCGATCCGTTTGACCGGGCGCCCGTGATGCCTGCCTGTCAAGCTACTGCAAAGAGACCTGAATTTTAAATATATATACAAAACCTACGGTAACAGTACACAGTAACAAGAGTTAATTACTTATTGTATAAATATGTAATATGTATGTACATTTAAAGCGTAATTCGTAATTTTACCCACACATTCACATTCACGTGACCCACTCGACCCTTTCACCATCGCGCGGCACGGCACGAACTCAGCCGATGCCGCAGCCGCACAGCTATGGGCCAAGCAAGTAATTGTCTTCTCATTGAAATTTCGTATTTGGCATCCAATACCTAAATATCCACACTTAACGGCTGGTCCACCACAATGGAACATTATGTTGTAAGCATATTTTAATTCAAAAGGTATTGTAATTTCTATTGTATTTTCTACCTGTCGTCTTACCATAAATTTCATTACTTACACTTGAATATTTTTTATACACTCCTGTTTTGCATACTTTAGATTTTACACGCTCTTTCTTTGAAAACGCCAATAAGAAAGTGTGTTCGTTGTACAGTATAAATTCGCAAGATCGTAATAAAATCAGAAAAGCATTTTGTATTTCGTTTTCCTTTAAAATGGCTATATTATTAATGGATTGACAATAGCTAAGTATTATTTTTAAAATGAAATATATACATTGCGTTAAAAGGTACTGCGTACTAATTCAGCATGGGCGTTTTCTTACTTCTTAAAATCCTGTGGGTAAACAATGGGCGTATTCAGGAGATAATTCCGATTAACGATAACCGATCTACCAGCTCTGCTAAATGACACTGATCGCAGGCTGTAAGATATTCTAAGGCTTTGTACTTTAAGTCAAAGGGAAACACAAAATCTTCAATATTCATGAATTGTTAAATAGAAAATTTCATATTATTGTCTGTCTGTTTCCCTCAGTGTTAAAACAATCGAGCTCAAACTTTGCACAGAGTCTTTCTTTTAACTGCACACTGCTAATATGGCGATACCGATCGGATCGGATCACTATCGGGGGTGCCACAGAAACCTCTTCCAACCAAATTCCAATTCTTAGGTGCCACAGAAATTTCAGAAATACAAGCAAAATTCATTTTGAAAATGTAAGCAACATTGCCCTCTATAGTTTGTGTCGCCATCTGGTTGGCAGCCAGCGGATTACAAGCTGGCAAGTTATACCTCATGTTTGGCGCCAACAAATTTTTAAAACTTGCATTTTATTGGAGAATAAAAACTTAAATTTAAATTATAATTTAAAAATGCATCATAACACATATAACCATAACCAATAATAAAATTTCATTTAAACATCAATTTAACCCATAATTAAAAGAAGAGAAATTTTTTGGCTGGAGATTCAGCGCTGTTTTTTTGAGATGGAACTTCAACTGGAACAACTGGTGCTCTAACTAGATTTTCTAATAAGGAAATGAAATCTCTCAAAGTTCTGTAGCAGAGAGATTTCTTTAGAGATTTCTGTGGCACCCCCGTATATCTTATAACTGGCATAGGAACTATCGTTCGAAAAATGGGCCTTAGTGAAAAAAAACTTGTTTGTTTTTAACGTGTCGAAACTTATCTATTATTAATATTATAAGCTTTTACACAGATTTGCACGTTTTGCCCAAAATTCAATGACTATATCTTATAGCTGTCATAGGAACTATTGGTCGAAAAATTGGTCTTTTTTGTTTCTTATGTCAAAGTCTTATTATTCGGAGGTGTCACAGAAATCTCTTCCAACCAAATTCCAACCCAAAACCAATTCTCGGTGTCACAGAAATCTCTTTCGGTTGGTTTCAAATCTCTCGTGTTTTGTCGGGAGATTTAGCTAAATTCACCACCCAAACAATTTTGACAAGCAAAACTAATTTTAGAACTGTAAACAAAATTATTTTTCTGTATGGGTTGCATAAAATGAATAAATTATTTAATTAGTTTAAACATTGAAATTTGCGTTTCAATAATTATTAGGAAAAACAACCAAAGTCTTTCATGTTAATCTAAACCAGTGGTGCACAAACACACACTATCAAGCTTTGCGATGGTGTGTGTAGCAGCGAAACACGAAGTAAACATCATTATGTCAAACATGGGCTACAAGCAAAGAAATAAATATGTGTGCGTGCTATTTATAGAACACACGTATTCTCTCTTTCTATGCGTGTGTCGGCAGCGACGCTGGCAGCATTTTCAGTTCCTATCCCGCGGGACAGGCCGTAGGCGTTTTGTGCACCACTGATCTAAACCAACCACATCAGTGGCGCCGTTTGGCGATTGTGGCTCCATCTGGTAGGCAGCCAGCGCATTAAGGGCTGGAGCGTTATACTTCATGTTTGGCTCCAAAAAATATTCAAATTTTTAATTTTATTTATGAAGAATGTGAATTAAATTTGAACTATTTTTTTAAAAATGCATCATAAAACATTTATTACAATCAAAAAATTTCAGTTGAACATCAAATTAACCCATAACTTAAATTAGGGAAATTTTTTTGCGAGAGATGCAGCCCTGTTTTTAGCGATGGAACTTTAATTGGAACAGTTTCTGTTCTAACTAGATTTTCAAATAAGAAAATGAAATCTCTTGAAGTTCTGGAACACCGACGGATTTTTCGAGCGATTTGCAAACCAACCGAGGTCAAAATCTCTAGAGATTTCTGTGACACCCCCGATTATACTATTATTATACGTTTTCACACAGATTTGCAAATTTTGGTCAAAATCGAATAACTATATCTTAAAGCTGCAATAGGAACCATCTGTCGGAAAATGGGCTTTTGTTAAAAAATGGCATAGTCGGAATTGTAGGGAACCGTCCCCCAATGTTATTGATTTTTTTGTAGTATGCAGTTTTAAAGTACATCAACCGAAAGTAATTTAGCAATTTTTTTATACTTCTAGTAAAAACCCTGAATTTTCAACAGCGATTTTATTCATTTCAATCACAAGTTTTTTTTCGAGCTTTCTATCCATTAAAAAATTCAAAGCTGGCATGCATACACTCTCCCGGAATAGTTATTCAGATTTTAAAAATGAAAGCCGTTACCTAAAAAAATCCGCGAAATTTTTAACACCATTTATTTAAGACTTCTAGTTGAGGTTCCAATTTTTTTTTTTTACATGTCCGGTTGTCATTCTTATATACAATTTCTGTAATTTTTCAAAGTTTTAAAAGTTGTATACGGGCTTTTAAATTATTTTCAGCATTTTTGTACTTATTCCAGGCTTCTGCTATTGTTACGAAGGCAGCCTTAAAGTCTATAAAGAAGAAATACATTTTCTTTCCTCAAGACATTTAGTCTCTTGTTGTGGATGTGAGCACAAAAATGCTGTCTACGGTGGAATACCCTTCTTGGAAGCCGGCTTTGTTTACGCTGAGTAACTTGTTTGGTCTCACAAACTCTGTAATTCGGGCAAGAAGTATTGCGGTTAACGATTTCATTGAAGTGTTAAAAAGATCTTCTTCTGTAATTTGCCACATTCTGGAGTCACCCTCCTCACATATTGAGTACACGATGTTCGATTGGTATCGTTTAGGTTTAGGTCGAAGTATCCAAGATTTTGTTGTACTCCTCCGTCAGCAATTCGACTCTTGTTTTTCGGACATCAGGAATTCTATCAGAATTCGGTGTTTCCCGGAGTTTTGTTGCGCTTTTCTTTTCGGATTGCATTCCATACCACTTGAACTGTAATTCTGACATCTAACTCGGCGTTTAATCGTAATTGTGGAAGTGCGCAGCTGACTTGCTTATGCCTTTCCGCATACAAGAGCCCATGGAAGTGCCGCACCAAATCTTCTGAGGTGACCGCGAATCCCTTTCTGGCATGGGGACCATTTAGTTTGCGAACTCGGTTGCCACTTGAAGAAAAAAAAATGCACAAAAAAATTAAAACAAGTAAGACCGTTGCAGTCGAGTAGCCCGACTTCAATATACCCTGTACAATTGACAACGAGAGCGTAAGTTAAAGTCGGCTCCATCCGGTACCATCCGGAAAGTATGCAACATTTTTTTTAGGGTGGGTGGGGTGGTAGCGGGGGGCTTGATTCGCTTTTTTGCTCATAACTTCTGAACCGTTCATCCGATTTTTATCATTTCTTCGGCAAATCGATTTATTTTGCTAATTACTAACTATCTCTAGAAAGAACGAATCGTCTATCTTTAAAACTGTGGCAGATATAACGTTTTTTCCAAATTACGGGGGCGGGAGGGGGCGTGGCCAAAATTTGAAACAAACTTGATCTGCGTACAGATAAAAGAAGCATTTGTCCCATACATGTCAAACCTCTATCTCTTACCATCTCTGAGATCGACGCGTTCATACAGACAGACGGACAGACGGACGGACGGACAGACGGACAGACGGACATGGCTAAATCGACTCGGCTATTGATGCTGATCAAGAATATATATACTTTATATGGTCGGAAATGTTTCCTTCTCCCTGTTACATACATTTGCACAACTTCATTATCCCCTTTTACCCATTTTTAATGGGTACAGGGTATAAAAAATAGAGGGAAGCTAACTTCGGCTGTACCGAAGTTTATATACCCTTGGAGCATGATATATGCTGCCAGTTTGATATATGGCTATACGATATATTCATCAAAAAAGTTTTTCTCACTAAAACTACATTTTGGACCGATCGTTCCTATGGCAGTTATATGCTATAGTCATCCGATTTAAATCAAACTTGACAAAATTGTGTGGTAGTATATAATATAGATCTGTACAAAGTGGGAGCGATAGCAATGAAAACAAAAAAGTTTTTCTTACTAAGACTTTTTTCAGATCTATCTTTTGTATGGCAGCTATACTATATAGTTGTCCGATTTTGATAAATCTCGGTGAAATTATGTGAAATCATAGAAAACTTATAAATACGGGGGTTGGGAGCGATAGCATTGAAAACAAAAAAGTTTTTCTCACTAAGACTTTTTTCAGACCTATCTTTTGTATGGCAGCTATACATATAGTTGTCCGATTTTGATAAATCTCGTGAACTTATGTGAAACATAAAAACTTTTAAATACGGGGGTTGGGAGCGATAGCATTGAAAACAAAAAAGTTTTTCTTACTAAGACTTTTTTTCAGATCTATCTTTTGTATGGCAGCTATACTATATAGTTGTCCGATTTTGATAAATCTCGGTGAAATTATGTGAAATCATAGAAAACTTATAAATACGGGGGTTGGGAGCGATAGCATTGAAAAAAAAAGTTTTTCTCACTAAAACTACTTTTTCAACCGATCGTTCCTATGGCAGCTATATGCTATAGTCATCCGATCCGGCCGGTTCCGACAAATGTGCAGCGTATTTATACCAAAAGACTTCGTGCAAAGTTTGGTTGAGATAGCTTTAAAACTGACGGAGGAGATAGCTTAGAAACAGACGGACAGACGGACATGGCTATATAAAATCAGCTCGTCATGCTGATCAAGAATATATATACTTTATATGGTCGGAGATGTTTCCTTCTGTGCGTTACAAACATCCGGAAAATTTTAATATACCCTCTCCAAGGGTATAAAAAGAACCATTTACTTAGAAAAAGAGCCAAACATTTTTTCTTTCTTATTCATGTTATTTTTTTAAATATCTCTTTGACAATAACGTAAAATAGCACATCCAAAATAGATTTCTTAATTGTTCTTGAACTTAAAATAAAAACAAAACATATTTCATGTATTAATTTACTTCTTAACATTAAAAAACAAACCAATCAATATTCAATATTCTTGTATCCAAAAAAAATTTCTTCACTTATATGTATATTCGTCTTATATTTTCATTTTATTGAATAAAAAATATCTTCTTCAAATCCATTCCCTTTCTTGAGAATTTTTAAAATTCAAGTAAAAAATTTTTTAATGTATTTATCACGCTTTTCTATATTTATAAGTCTTTTACAGACCTTTCATAATTTGGATCTGTACATACTTGTACAGAGTTCCTTGCATAGCATTAATTTTGATACTGAATCAAATTTAATTTCGTTTATATCAAACTGATAGCAAAAAAGCCGAAGCAGAGCTGTGTGGAAGGGACAATATATTTCTTATAAATCCTACTAATTCCTTAAACACTTCAACCTCGTGTCTTCCTTTTTCTAGTTCTTCCCAAAACAAAGAAATCTTTTTTTTTTAACTAGGCTTCAGTTAGCTTTAACATCAGTTTCATCGCTAGAAATTACGTTGGCTGGTGTGATCATAGTGACAGATTTAATATCCTCTCGGTGAAAATCAAAGCGCTGCATTACTTGCAGAACCAGCTCCAAGTAAAATTTGAGTACCGTTTCCTTTACTTTTAAAGTTGTGGATTTCTCTATCTATATATTGTTGGACCCACAAAAATTTTGTCAACGGGCAATAAATCAGAATTTAAGTCGCTAACATGAAAGCAACGAGGTTCCTTAAAAAAAATTTTCTGCAGATATTTTGAAAATATAGCTTTAAGACTTTAAAATATATTTGGGATATTTACAATTATCAAATTGTTGATCTGAAATATATCACTTTGATCTAAGCATTTTTCAAATGAAGGCCCATTTGATAGGACAAAATATCACTAACTCATTTTTATACCCTGTTCTCATTAAACATGGGAAAAAGGGGATCATGAAGTTGTGCAAATGTATGTAACAGCCAGAAGGAAGCACCTCCGACCCCATAAAGTACAGGGTTGCCCATATTCGACGGACCCATCTGGCAACGCCATAACTTTTGACAGAGATGTCAGATCGCTTAATGACATACCGCGTTTGAAGCGTCAGTCCAAGCAGATTTTTACCATGGAACAATACACGCCACGCGAGCGCTCTTAAATAGTTGAAATTTACATTCAACAGAACAAGTCAATTGTGAAAACTCAACATGCTTTTGAAAAATTAAAAATTAAGCCCATTTCACATTGAATGGGACCGTAAATAAGCAAAATTGCCGTATTCACGCCACTGAAAATCCTGAGGAGATTCAAGAAGTGCCTCTTCATGACGAAAAAGTCACAGTTTGGTGCGGCGTTAGTGCGAAAACGGTCATTGGGCCGTTTTTCTTCCAAAATGAAAATGGCCATGCTGTTACCATCAACCAGGAGCGTTATCGCGACATGATGACCAATTTTGTGATGCCAATTATTCGTCGAAAGCGTATGAGGCAGTTCTGGTTTCAACAAGACGGCGCTCCACCGCACACAAGTCGCATAACAATCGATTTTCTGAAGAAATTGTTTCCGGGCCGTTTGATGTCGAAAAGTGGTGATTTGGACTGGCCACCGCGTTCGCCCGATTTGACGCCGCCTGACTTCTTCTTGTGGGGATATTTGAAGTCAAAGGTTTACGTTAACAAGCCAAGGACCGTAGAAGAGCTCAAGGACAACATTCGTGAAGAAATAGCCGCTATTCCGGCCGAAATGTTGGCGAAATCGATGGAAAATGCTGCAAAAAGGGCACAATACGCCATCAACGCCAGAGGCGGCCATTTGAGAGATATCATATTCAAAAATTGATGTAAACAAATCTACTTGGAACAAATTAAATGATTAAGATTGCCAACCGCCAAATTTTTATTTTTTTCTTTGATTTTTAAAAAAAAAACATGGGTCCGTCGAATATGGGCAACCCTGTACTTTATATGGTCGGAAATGATTTCTTCTGCCTGTTACATATATTTGCACGACTTTAGTATAAAAAGTTAATTTTATTTTTCACCGAATTAGATATGAATATCATTGCATATCATGTAAATTTTAGTTGCATTATAAAACTCGAACGCATTCCGCGGTCATTTGTATTTTTAAGATTTCGTATTCTGTCACATTGGGTAAGTGTTTTTGTCTGACTGTATTTTACGACCTTAATGTCAACAACTTCTAGCTTTTAAACTAAATGAAGTGCTACAAAATTACCATCCAAAAAACAAAATGAGAAAATTTATAAAAAATTAGTTTATTTTTCTTCATAAGAAATTCGTACGATTGTCACGAAATTATTGGAAAAATGCCCATAAGTGATTTTACATTGTCCATTTGATCGGTTGCTGGCAAGGTAAGCAACACGAACGCAAAGCGAACAGTTAGAGTTTTATTGTGTCTGGCAAAGTTTTAAATTGTTATTAAATCTACACACACGAATATGGGACAACATTAAATCGATTGAATTATCAAAGGAAAACAGTCCAAAACCAAGTTTGTCGGAAATGTGCAGTGATATAGGCGCTTATATGATGTCATGTGCAAAAAAATTCGAAAATGAAACAGTTCTAATTTAGAATAGGTTGTCATCTTTTTTAAATATGTTTCTTAAAACAGATTTCTAAGCAAGGTAATCATATTGGAACGGTTGGAAAAAAGTTCAACGAAATTTCCAGATCTTTCTGAAATATCAAAAGTTGTGCTAGCAGTACCACCCACACAAGCAAGTGTTAAGCGTTTGTTTTCAGGAGTAGAATTTATAATGAATTCTCGCTTTAACTATTAAACTCTAAATTTTGATATTTAAATACAATCTCAATTTAGATGCCATTTCTGAGATTAAACATTTGTTTTATAAAGTGACTAGCAAATAACCCGACGCGCTTCGCTGCGCTTTTAACAGTATAAAACCAAACAATATTAGATATAATAATACACCGCAGAACCCAGAAATCGAACTTTGCTGATGGGTTTTTCCTTCAACTCCCACCCCCATCCCTCCCACCCACTCTCCACCCAATTCCACCAGTTCCGACTCACTTCCCACCCACTTTCCGCCCACATCACTTCCACATCCCACCCACATCCCTCCCTCTTCCCGCCCACATCCCACCCACATCCCTCCCACTTCCCGCCCACATACCATCCGCATCCCTCCCACATCCCGCCCACATCCCATCCACATCCTATCCACTTCCCGCCCACATCCCATCCACATCCCTCCCACTTTCCGCCCACATCCCATCCACGTCCTATCCACTTCCCGCCCACATCCCTCCCACTTTCCGCCCACATCCCATCCACATCCTATCCACTTCCCACCTACAGTCCACCCACATCCCACCCACTTTACACCCAATTTCCCCCAGTTCCCACTCATTTCCCACCCACTTTCCGCCCACAACCCGCCCACATCCCACCAACATACCACCCACATCCCACCAACCCCCACCCCCACATCCCTCCCACTTCCCGCCCACATCCCTTCCACATCCCTTCCACATCCCCCCACATCCCTCCCACATCCCTCCCACATCTCTTTCACATCCCATCCACATCCCTCCCACTTCCCGCCCACATCCCGCCCCATCCCTTCCACATCCCACCCACATCCCTCCCACTTCCCACCTACATTCCACCCATATCCTACCCACTTCCCGCCCACATCCCACCCACTTCCCGCCCACATCCCACCCATATCCCTCCCACATCCCACCCATATCCCGGCGTTATTTCCAACATCGGAAAATGAAAACACTAATGAATTTTCATTTTTACCTTACAAATCGAGTTTCAAGTCAATCAGATGAAAAATAATTCTTTTGCATGTAGAATTTTCCGGGCATTTTCACGCCTGGGGGCGGATTTTCCGACATTGAAAAATCACATTTTAAATTATTTCGTATTCTGTCCTTTCAAACCGAGTTTCAAGCCAATCTGATGATAAATAGTTTTTTTTCATGCAGAATTTTCCGGCAATTTTCCGACCGTCAGGTCGAGTTTTCCAACTTCGGAAAATCACATTTCAAACTATTTCGTATTCTATCCTAACAAACCGAATTTCAAGCCAATCGGATGAAAAATAGTTGTTTGCATGCAGAATTTTCCAGCCATTTTCCTCGTGGGCGGATTTTCCGAAATCGGGAAAACACGTGTCGAATATTTTGCGTACTATGCTTGCGAACCAAGTTTCAAGTCAATCGGATGAAAATCAAATGTTTACCATACAAACTTTTCCGGCGCTTTTCCGACAATTTCGGGTGGGATTTTCCGGAAAATTGGAACACACTTATTGTTGAATTTTCATATACATCGTTGAAAATGAGTTTGAATCTGATCGGATAATAAACAAACAAGTTTCATACAACAGTTTTCCGTGAATTTTCCGACTTTGGGGATAGATTTTCCAAAATTTGAAAGTCTCTTTTTTTATGTCTTAGTATGTGTAATTTTGAAAATGAGTTTGGAGCTAATCACTGGCAATTAAAGTTTCGCCCATACAACCTTGACCACCCACTTTCCACCCAGGGGGGTGAATTTTCCGGAAGATTGGTATGCAGTTGTTGTTGAATTTTCATATAGATCTTTGAAAATAAGTTTGAACTTGATCGGATGAAAAACAAAAAAGTTTCATACAACAGTTTTCCGCGAATTTTCCACATTTCCCGACAGAATTTTCCAAAATCCGTTCTTAGTACTCACTTTCAGCATTAGATAAAACTACTGTGAAAATCTCATGTTTCTATCTTTTATGGTTTGGGCTGTGCGACGGTCACCAGTCAGTCAGTCAGTCAGTCAGTCAGGTTGAACTCTTTTATATATATAGATATAACGACGAATAGTATATTCTTTGACCAATGTAAAATATATTTATCTAATTAATTAAACTTAACATGATACTTTTGAGAATGAAGTGGTTTCTTATCTTGTTAAAACTTTTAATGTTTAACTCTAAAGTATGCGAAAATACTTCCGTATTATAAATTTGAAGTTAATTAAAATTTGCTGAATAAATGAGGTTCCAAATGGGGCCCGCTTATGTCTGCATGATTTGTCAAAGGGATGTTTTAAACAAATTATCGTAATCGAAAACCGAAACAAAATAAGGTTAATAACCGTAACCCGAATCGTAACCCCTATTCCACAACCGTAACCCGAAAAAAGCGATGGGGCAAAACAGTAACCGTAATTTTAACCATTATTCGTTTCGATTTTAATCTCTGACATATGTTTTTAAACAGATATGCAATATTTTGTGGAAATCGATAACCGTTGGAGCGAGCTTTTTCAAGTGTATTAAAACTTCGGCACAGACGGTTCAAAACCAGATTCCAGTCTTGTTATGAAGATCAAGTTTGTTTCAAATTTTTCGCAACGCCCCCTAAATTAAATACAATTAAAATGTACTGATCTCTTTTGTCTAATAAATAAAAGTTAATCAATAGTCATTTTTAATACTAAAATTATAATAAAGAATAATCATTATTTCTCGAGTCATTGGGCGTATTCAGCAGATAATTCCGATTAGCTATTGCCGATTTGCGATTGCTGATGAGTCTCTGCTGAATGGAATTGATTGCATACTTGAAGATATTCTATGGCTTTAGTACTTTTCATCAATGCAAAACACTCACATAAAATCTCCAATATTTATAGATTGGTTAAATAGAAAATTTCATATGAATGTCTGTACAAAGGTAGGCTGACCCAGTAATCGTTAACCAATCATACGTTTTGTTCGATTTCTATTCAACAAACATGATTGTCAAATTTCCCAATCCCAATCGTCAATCACTGTATTCAGCAGGTAAAATCTGCAATCATAAATCACAAATCGTAAATCGGAATTTTTTTTTTAATTACCCCCTTTAAAAAATCTCAAAATTTTTTGGTTTTAGCTACCTCAGTGCAATAAGTATATGTGCAAATATGTTTTCGTTTCTCTCTTCCTCAATAGTAACAGAACATATGTTCTAGGTATGCAAAAAGTCTTTTGTTGTTATCTATTTTTAGAATGCTTTTGCATAATTCTTCTTTGGTCATCATTCTTAGTACCGTTATCACACATTTGAGTGGCGAGATTTGATTTTCTTAGGAAATAAGTTTATGTGCAAAAACCAATTAGTGTGCATTTAATGGTCGGCGTGCAACAAATTGGATGTGTTTTGATAAGTAGTTGTTGCAGAAACACAAAAAAAAATTTTAAATTTTCCTAAGAATGCCGCGTGGAACACATTTATCAGCTGAGGAACGCGGACGAATCCAAGGATTGAACGAAGGTGGGGCTACCATCACTGAAATAGCTTCCAGAGTGTCTCGACACAGAAATACGATAGCTAATTTCTTAAAAAATCCAAGCTCCTATGGTCAGATTAAACGCAGTGGCAGACCGAGCCACATCGACGATAGGTGCAAGCGTGAGATTAAGCGCCTGGCTGTAAACAATCAAATGTCTTGTACAGGCATTAAACGTCATTTAGAGCTCAATGTCGGTAGAAGACGGATCCATCAAATTTTAACTGAAAATTGTAACCTTAAACATAGTTCCCGGGTGGCTGTACCGATGCTATTGCCACGCCATCTTAAGGCTCGTTTGGCGTTTGCTGACAGGTACAAATTTTGGACCGAAGAATTCCGAAACGTTATTTTTTCGGATGAAAAAAGGTTAATCTTGATGGTCCTGATGGCTGTCATAAGTATTGGCGTGACTTAAGAAAACCAAGAGAAACTCGCCATAAGAGGAATCACGGCGGTGGATCACTGATGATTTGGGCCTGTTTCGGAAATGCAAGAAAGTCTCGGCTATGTTTTATTCCAATAAGAACAAACTCAGAAATCTATATTCAATTGCTGGAGAGTGAATTAATAGATTTTGCAGACGATCTTTACGAAGATAGATGGATTTTTCAACAGGACAACGCTCCAATCCACACATCAAAAGCCACAAAGGCTTATTTTCTTCAAGAAAAATACCTGTACTGGAGTGGCCGGCTATCAGTCCTGACTTGAACCCAATTGAGGACCTCTGGGGTATCCTCTCAGCCAGGATTTATAAAGGTGGGAGGCAGTTCGACTCAATTAAGCATTTAAAGTACGCTTTGCTTGCAGAATGGGAGTTAATAAGCAATTAAACTCTCCAAAATCTGGCAGATTCCATGCCAAACCGCCTTGCAAAAGTCTTAGAGGCAAAAGGAAAGCACATTAACTATTAAAGTTGATCAAAAGTTTGAACTTAATACAAAATTTTAAGAACTATATAAAATGCACATATACTTATTTCCTAAGAATGAAATACATTTGTTAAATAATAATTTTTTGTTAATAAATATTGAAGTACTGTAAGGCAGTTCTTAGTTACTGGCTCTAGAGCTATAAGTAAAAAATATACTTGGCTTGAATCGTTTGGTTTAAAACAAGGTTTTTCCAAAAATGTTAATGCACATATACTTATTGCACTGAGGTAAATAGGTTGGTGTTGTTACCTGATGGGAATTCCGGTTTTTTGTGCGCAAAAGATATGTTTTATTAAAATAAAAATATTAATTTTTTTGGTTTGGTTAAAAAGGAAATTTTTTTTTTTTTTTTTTTGTAGAAGGGGGGGCCGCCAAAATAAATGTTTTTTTTTTTTTTTTTTTTTTTTTTTCTTCCCTCCTCTACAATAATTATATAACATTTTTTTTTTTTTTTTTTTTTTTGTTTGGTGCCCCTTTTTTCTTTTTTTTTTTTTCCCCCCACCACCCCTCTTTTTTATTTTTTTATAACTGTTACCTTTTTTTTTTTTTTTATATTGAGGGAAACCGGGCTACCTGCTCCACCCATTGGCGAGGTAAGCGCAATGGTGCAAAGTCACAGACCACAGCACCCACTTTCTGGCTACGCACAAATTTCGCCAACTGCTCCACCGCTGGTCCTGTATGCCCAATTTGCCATAAAAACATTGACGGGCCTCTAAAGACCCACATAACACGGCGTCACCCACATGAAAAACTGCCGTGCGAAAGGTGTGGAAAATTATTCAAAAATATTGACTCCTTGCGGCAACACCGGAAAAAGTGCAAGCCCAAAGAAGATCCCCAGACCAAAGGATCTCTCTATGATACCCTGGCTCCAGGAGTCATAGAAATTGTTACATTTTCTAATACGTAAGTGTAAGCGAACATATTTATTTATTTATAATATTAATGAATATTTTTTGTAGCGACGAACAGGAGCAAATTGAGGTATTGCTGAAGAGCCCGAATCTGTAAGTGTAAGCGAACATATGTATTTATTTATAATATTAATCAAAATTTTTGTAGCGACGAAACACAGGCACTTCCAGGAGTAAAAGAATTGCTAAATAGCACGAGTGGGTAAGTGGAAAATTAGCGAGAAGGCCAAGCTTCTTAAAACTGAGAGAAACAGACAGACAGACAGACGGACAGACGGACGGACGGACAAAGCTCAATGGACTCAGCTCGTCACCCTGATCATGAATATATATAGTTTTAGGGTATTTGCAAGGGTATACAAATTAATTAAAATATAAAATTCAATATTTTTCCAACCAGGATAGCGGTAGACAGCCAGCCATCAGGCAGCAAAAAAATTAAAAAATAGCAGGCACTAATGGCACGAGTGGGTAAGTGGAAAAGTAAAAAATTAATTTAAGTATAAAATTCAATATTTTTCCCCACAGGATAGCGGTAGACTGCAGACTGCGGTTAGTTCCGAACCGAAACATTCCACAAATTTTCCCAGGTTTGCAGCCTTGTTGAAACTTAACTACAAAAGTATAGGTAAGAAGCTTAATTTTTTTTATTTGCTAGTATAATATATTATTATAATTGTTTATTAAAATATAAAAGAAAGGAATACAAGTTAATATTATACAGAAGTATATACTGTTGTACCCTAAATGGGTACTAAGTTTGTTCTAGGCAATACCCCTCATGCATTGCGTAAAATACTGCAATGCCAGTGTAGAGGCGCATGTCACGTACATTGTAATTATTTACAATATTGGGCTTATTTACTAATGTTTTTATTATTGTTCCAAAATTTTTAAGTTCATCGTTTGTTAGTGTGCTTATATTAATTACCCTATTAAACTTTAAAAAAAAATTATTTAAAAACAACAAAACATTATTCAATTGTTTCCTAATTAAATCTCTTACAACTACGTTCTTAATACTACTATTACTAATAACTAAATTGTTTAATAATGAAACAAAATTTTCCTTACTAAAACTAAATATATTTATAGACTTTAATAAACTATCATTATAAAGATACCTTTTTAACAGAAGGTTCTTTAAATGTGTTGGGTCGTATAGCCATATTGGGCAATTACTTCCCAAACGACTGCTCAACATAGTGAGCACTGACCCATTGACTGGGTTGCCATCTGACATCAGACAACCCAGCCTTTTGTTGTGGCTTACTAATAAGCTTATAAAAATAATTAAAATTTCAGCCATGGCCTCCGCACTCCAAATCGTACTAGTGCTTTCACCCATTGCATATCGTGGGTGGCTATATACGAGCACGTTCGTTCCCGTCACTATGTCGTGTACAATTATTGTGAACATTTTAACAATATAATTGTTTTTCGTGTACAAAAACAGTACGTCAAATTGACAAGTGGTTGCCTCAGGATGAGGCAACCACTTTGCCACCGCTTCCATTGAGGAGTACTGCTCAGAATCGCACGTGGCTCGCCAAGCAACGTATCTGTAAAAAAATTACAAATGGCCTAAGCTTCACTTCTTCGTTTATACAGTTATACGATATATTGAAAACAAAAAAGTTTTTCTCACTAAAACTACTTTTCCGACCGATCATTCCTATGGCAGATATATGCTATCGTCATCCGATCAGGCCAGTTCCGACAAATGTGCAGCGTATTTATACCAAAAGACTTCGTGTAAAGTTTGGTTGAGATAGCTTTAAAACTGACGGAGGAGATAGCATAGAAACAGACGGACGGACGGACAGACGGACATGGCTATATCAAATCAGCTCGTCATGCTGATCAAAAATATATATACTTTATGTGGTCGGAGATGCTTCCTTCTATGCGTGTCAAACATCCGGACAATTTTAATATACCCTCTCCAAAAAAAAAAAACATGGAATTGTAAAAACTTACTTGTTAATGGCGGCTTGCGTTAAATAGTTGTTTTCAGGAACTATTAAATATTTTGCCTTTATTGGCCACCTCCCTTCACGGTCAACGAAAACGGTTGTGTCACCCAAATCCATTGCTGCTTTCTTTTTTTAAAGGCTTTTTTGTTGTATGACTGCTGCTGCTTTTGTTGAATCTTGACGTTGTCAAATTGACGTTGTCAAATTTAAGTGTTAATAAGGCTGCCATGGTGAAACTATAATAAGGTGTTCTATTCCGCTGTGGCGAAGTGTCTAATTTTTAAAGAGAGCAGAGAGCATGCGACATAAATGACAATATTGCTTAGACATTTTCTAAACAAACACAAATAAAGAAATACGAAATAAAAAAATAAAATAATAATCAAAAATTTCTCCGCAGCATGACTGCTCACCTCAAAGTTTTAATGCTTACTGACAAAAATAAGCACTTCAAAAGAGAGCAGGAATGCGGAATAGAACACCTTATTATAGTTTCACCATGGCAGCCTTATTAACACTTAAATTTTTGCCACGCCCTCCCCCCCCCTGAAATTTTGAAAAAACGTCATATCTCCCACAGTTTTTTTAGATAGATGATTTGTACCTTCCAGAGATAGTTAGTCATTAGTCAATATGTATCGATTTGCCAAAGAAATGATAAAGATCGGATGATCGGTTCTCAGTTATGATCAAATAAGCGAATTACCCCCGCCACCCACTTACAACCAACGCAAAATCTTAAAAAGAGAGAGAGAGAAAGAGAGAGAGATAGGAATAGAGGGGGAAGGGAGAAACTTTGAGCAGCAGCTCTGCATTTATCTCCTACTCTAGGTACAGAGTATAAATATAGTCGGGCTTGACCGACTTTCTCACTTGTTTTCAATATGAAATGAAAAAACCACAAAAATTTGTTTCATGCATCTTTTAAATAAAATACAAAATTTAAGGAACGAAAAAATCTTGATTTTTGGCGAAGTTATGTTCAAAAAAACAAAACTATGATCACAACCCCCCACTCTCCCCCTATATTTTCAATTTGTGTCGCGCCCCCCCCGCCCCCGCTATTTGAAAAAAACGTCATATCTTCCACAGTTTTGTAGATGGATGTTTCGTTCACACAATTTATAGCTTTTTAAAAATTTGTGAAAAGTTTTGGCGTTTCTCAAGAAAAAAATTAGCTAGTATGCCGAAAAGCTGCGTTCGACATCGGACGATGTAAGCGGTATGACAGACATATTGATTTTCCCCGCATCAGTTATTTCGGAATCAATATTTATTAATATTTCATTAAGCTTATAAAATGAACTATAGTCAGGACTCCGTTTCAATTCATCTTTTAGTTTTTTATGCAGTGTTATGCCGAGTTCCGCTTGAACACCATTAAGAATGTTTTTTACTTCAGATAAAAGCTTGAAAGTGTTTGTTACTTATCTCCATATTTCTTTGTTCCATGGAGGTTATATTTTCCGGTATTCTCATAAAGTGATGTTTTATAAAAATAAGATTTGTTCGTAATTTTGGATTCTTTGAGGATTTCTTGGGCATTTGTGATAGATAGCGCATCGTCCGGATTATTGATTCAATGACCTTTCATGAGAAGAACATGTTTTAACAGAATGCTGAATTTTAAATATTTATTATTCACTTACATTTTTGATACCATCGAAATGCGTAGTAATAAATATAGCCGCATTAAGCCATGTTCCCGAGCGTGAAAGAACCGGTTCGAGTGAGAGTTGCGAATGCGAATGGGAGCTTTAAAAAAGACCTTTTTTTACAGCTGATATGTACGAATTGACCAGTGCCCATTGGGCGGAATTGTCTTATTTTTGGATAAACTCCAAAAAATAAAGATAGAAAGTTGATACTTCAAATATTTGCTGTTCATTAGAGCGGTCCCCAAACCGGCAAAATGAATAAAAGGAGGTTTCAGCATTCCCAAAGCTAATATATGTTGTAATAATTGTGAAAATCCAAAAACTATATTTTAATTTTAAAAGGGCGCGATAAGGTCTCAAAGTTTTAAAAAATATTAATCATACGACAAGTTGACCAAATACAAATTTTTACGCTGTTAAGTCACTATTAAGTCACTACTTAGTTAC
This sequence comes from Lordiphosa stackelbergi, assembly GCA_018904235.1. Taxonomy (NCBI): domain Eukaryota; kingdom Metazoa; phylum Arthropoda; class Insecta; order Diptera; family Drosophilidae; genus Lordiphosa; species Lordiphosa stackelbergi. The sequence continues at coordinate 42,970 of JAEIFU010002299.1, forward strand.
TGTTTAGCCACTGCTTACCCACTGTTTAGTCACAGTTAAGTCACTGTCAAGTCACTGTTTAGACACCTCCACTTTCCCCCCAGTTTCCCTCCCCTTTCCGCCCATTTTCACTCCTCCCCCCTGGGACACTCCGCTAAAACAACAACAGAAAATGCTGACGTCAGCGTCACGTGACGCTGAAATCAAATCAAATGTTTCACATCAAAAACTTTTTGTTTTTCAATGTTAACGCTCCCATTTTCAATGGGACAACAAGAATAAAATCGAAATTTACGAAAAATTATAAAAATGAATTCACCAAGAAATCGAGGCACACTGGTCCAAATGCCAAAATTTTTGGCAGAAATTCAAATTTTTTTAGAAATTCAATTTTTTTGTAGCAGATAACTCAGATAAACCAAGTAGGAGTGGATAAAAAGCAAATCAAGAATGCTATCGGACGATCTCGAGATTTAAAATGCAGCATCAAAGTTGGCTTGCATCTCGATTGAAAATACAATTTCAACTAGGTGACTTTGATTAAGAATTCTTTGAAAATGAGGAAGCAATAATGACTAGCTATAATGAAGGGACTTTTCCCTTAAAGCGTAAATTAGGCGGGGCGGGGGGTGGGGTGTGTTGGGATTGGGTGATTTACCATATTTTTATTAAAATAAGTTTTTGTGCTTTTTACGCAGCGCTGGCTCACGGTCAATGGTTGATAACAATTTAACAGATCAACACAATTCAGATAGCTCACAACGGAACAGCATTTGGTATGTCTGGACAATACAGTTTCGGAATTCCGTCCCCGAATCCTCATCAGCAGACTTCTACGCTTATTCACACTCCTGTTGTGAGCTTATCTCTTGAATTGTGTTGATCGTCGTAAATTGTTACACAAGTTTACAAATTAATAAATTTTTTTCATCCCTACAATTTGATGTCACTCCTTAAGTAAATCACGCGCTGAATCCGAATATGGAGCTTATAAATTTCTCAGTAGAACAGATTTCGAGATAATCCCAGATTTACCGTTTTTCGCATTTTTGAAAAAGGACCTCTCACGCCAATTTCAATTATCTCAAATTGAAATAACTTTATGAACAAGTTTTGTACACCAAATTAAAGCTAATAAAATTATCTTTCAATCGTTCATACATCATTTCAATGTCGAAATTTGTGGTGAAGCTACAATTACAAAGATATCGAGCATTTTGTTTTATTTTTATCGAAAATTTGAAAAAAACCCCAAATAACACCGTTATTTTCACCAAGAAAAAATTTTCAAAAATTTCTTTCTCTTTGTTGATGTAACCTAATGTATAACAAATTCAAAAAGGGTTCCTACATTGAAATCTGTTAGAAATGGTATACAAGTTATTAGCATTTATCTGAAAAATGAGCAATTTCAGTTTCACCGTTCAAGTGGTGACTAAAAATGTCTATGGTCCATTTTGCTCCCCCGTTTGTGTGCACAGTTTTCCTCTCGCGCAAAGAAACCAACAAAAGTCTCCCACCATGCCCAAATCCTTGTTAGCGGCGTCCCATATTTCCCATCCTGGATGAAATCGTTCAACATGCTCATCACTCTCATCGCCGAGGTTTTCAGGGAAGAAATCCGGGAATCCAAAAATGAAGTTTCAACGATATTTTTACTCCTGTTTGCAATACAATGTGCAGCGTTTAAGTGTAATAAAACTTTAATATAATATACAAAACTTTTAGCTATTCGCTTAAAATAATTTTTATTAAATGTTCGATGACTTCATCCAGTTGAGACTTCTGGAATTTCCAAGAAATGAAGTGACAACACAACGGACAATTACATGCGTCCTCTAAATCCTTGGATAACGTTGAATTGAAGTGTGAGTCCATGAAAAGTTTTTTTTATTTGCGGCCCAACAAACACACCCTCTTTGATCTTTGCCTCTGATAGGTAAGGGAACACACTCTTCACTCCAAATGCATCATCTGTCTTTTTGTAGAGCCTCTACAAAATTTTTAAAATAAAACCAGTTTTTTATGACAAGTGGCTCCGAATTTTACATTTTCTTGTCCACTCGTTTATTACCGGCCATTGGAACGTAGTGCTCTACGTTCTCGACTGTCCCATTTGAACACAAAAAACATGTGTTTGGTATATCCTTGTTTGCAACCCTAAAAACTATTAGCAACAACTTTTGAGATCTGCGCAAAATTTTCCAGTTATGTTCACGCTAGTTAATCAAATCAGGCAACATGGCCATTGATTCATATGATTCTTTTATATTAACGGCATGCGCTATCGGTATCGAAGGCTTGATGTTTCCCTGGTGCGACAATTCCGCTTTTTAGACTAAAAACTTGCGATAAGCAACGCTTTTTGACTAAACTCCTCAAATAAACCACACACATCATTGCAAGAACAAATATTATTTTGTTTTCAAGTAATACTCAGCATAGCGCTTTTGCCGATATAGTATGTTATTTTTGACATCATCCCTTAACAAATTCCGTTCTTGCAAGCGTGATGCTAAAAGTTTCAGAATTTTCTTTTGAAAGATCTAGATCTCTTATTGATCAGATAAGTCCACTTTGGCAGAAGGTATTTCTCTCTTGCGTGTTCTTGATAGTTTTTCTAGTCATCCGCTGATTCAGATGGGTCATGCACATTTCTACGGTCGGACCAAAAATCATTGTACAACGGATCAACTAGTGTCTGTGCTGATTCCAAAAGCTTTCACAAATTTCCAAACTGCCACACAAACGGGGAGCAAAACGGACCATAAATTTTAATACCACTTGAACGGTAAAACTAAATTGCTAATTTTTCAGATAAACGCTAATAACTTCTACAATTTCTAACAGATTTCGATGTATGAACCCTTTTTGAATTTGTTATACATTGGGGTTACATCAACCAGAAAAGAAATTTTGAAAATTTTTTTCTTGAGGTGAAAATAATGGTGTTATTTGCGGTTTTTTCGAATTTTTTCGATAAATGAAACCAATTCTCGATATCTTTCTAATTAGCTAGCTACACCACGAATTTGACATTTGAAATGATGTATGAACGATTGAAAGATAATTTTATTAGCTTCAATTTGGTGTACAAAACTTGTTCATAAGTTATTTCATAATTGAGATAATTGGAAATTATGAGAGGTCCTTTTTCCAAAATTGCGAAGAACGGTAAATTGGGATTATCTCAGAAATACGTTCTACTGAGAAATTTTTAAGCTCCATATTTGAATTCAGCGCGTGATTTACATAAGTGAGTGATATCAGATCTGCGGAGGATGAAAAATCGTGTAAACTTGTGTTATCAACCACTGACCGCCAGCTAGCGCTAAAAAAGCTACAAAAATTTTGACTAAAATCATTATGCCACGGTCACTAAAACCCTTAT
>JAEIFU010002300.1:0-46336 GCA_018904235.1 Lordiphosa stackelbergi
TATAGGACAAATCATACATATAGATACATATACCATTATGAAAATGCATTTTTGACTATAATCGATAAGTTCTCGAAATATGGATATGTTCATAAATCTTAATGATCGAAATGCTATTACTACGGTAAAATTTTGGAAGATCATTTACGAAGATAAAAACCATTAAGAGTTGTAGCAGACAATGAATTTAACAATTTTCATGTAAAAGAATTAATGCAGCGAGAAGGCATGAGTTACATTTGACGAAACCGAATTCGCATACTGGTAACAGCGATATAGAGAGGTTTCATAATTTCCTCGCTAAAAAATCCGTATTATAAAAAAACATATGAACCTAAACTTAGTGCTCGTCGAATAATTCAACTTTCAGGAGGTCCTACAACAAGAGAACACATGGACTATACAAACAACTCCAGAAAAAGTAACAAACAATGAAGTAGACAAGGGAAAAATTTGACAGATTGGTTAAGAAACAAAAATTGAAAAATTGAACAGCTTAATCAAAATAGAGAGGTGTATAAAGAAAACAGAGAATAGGGATATAAAAAAACAACAAACAGTAAGGCACAAGGAAGAACCAAAATATAACACCAAATTTAAATAATATTCACTCAACCAATATTAAAAGAAAACTTAAATATACTAATTTAGATACAGATATTGTTAAAAATAGCCCTAATGAATAGTGCTAAACTGCTGTTAAAAAAAAAAAAAAAAAAATTTTAATTAAAAACAAATAAAATTATATGTTTAAGTTCTAAAAAAAAATTTTTCAGACAAAAACAATATTAATATGGTAAAATTAAGCATATATATTATCTGAATAAAAATAAACTATAGATTTAAGTTGTCAAAATTTTTCAATTAAAATCAATATTGTATAACATTAAGTATTTCACCAATTTGTAGCAAAACATCATGTTGTGAAAAAAAAAAACCGATCCAGGTATCGTTAACTAAAAAGGGGAGAAGTTACATAATATTTCTCAATCTAGCTAACACTGTAACAGAGCTGTACCGTAGTTTGGGCCTGGGAGATAAGCGGCATTAAAAGCTTGAAATGAATAAGTGACATAAAAAGAAAAGAAGGATCAGTTAGAAAAGATCGGCCAACGGAGACGGAACGAAACCTGTCCATACTAAAACTAACTATAAATATTTAGACGTCGTGGGTTTGCATATCCGAATACGACAAAAGTCTACAATTAGTTTGTTCAATTATCATTAAGGTTGGTTTAATAAATAAAGCAAATTAAAACAAATACAGCTCAAACAATCTAAACACACAAGAACATAATTCGCACGCCCTCAAAACCGAAAATTTGAAATGTATTGAAAATGAGGGGGATGATTCTCTAATCTCTATTCAAAAATGTGTATTTGTGAATTCTTTTTATATCCTTTTAGGGGAATATCATAGCATCACTTTAAATATAAACGTGACTTATTTTTGGAGCGTAAACTCGAAACAAAATTATATCAAAGGGTAACATTTAACCAAATTTTTTGGTATTTTTTCGAAGAATTTTAATATATACGAGACTGATTTTTGCTTGCCTGGGCGGCAAAACTATCTTTTGGTCCCAATTGATATAATAAAAAGTTTTGCTGCGATCGGACTACATTTATGGGCGCGCTCGCCCCAAAAACCAAAAATTTTAAATATACTGCCAATGTATGATGAGATTCTGACTAAGTCTCTAAAATGAAAAAAAAAGTTGAAGTGGCTTTTCTTTAAACTTTAGAATACCATAGCAATATTTAAATATATTTTTGCTGGAATTGTTTGAGCTGCAGACTCTGGCCAAATCATATCAAATCGGCCAGTTTAAAAAAAATATTTTTTTTGAGATGATTTTGAATTTAATCTCGAAAATTCTTTAATTTTTGCTTAAGTGTTACCTCTGGCCAAACTTTGAAGGGAAAACCATAGCAACATTTAAAATAGAGTTTGTATTTATCTGGCGACCTTTCTAATTTTTAATTAGTGAGTTCTAGCTGGCTCTAGGTCCGAAAAAGTTGTGTTTGTTCACAACTGAAAACAATTTATGCATTATACACCAAAATGAGCTGGTTGCTCATAAAGCGGGTACCGTTTCGTAACAAAAAGTTTCAAGAAACAACGCAAACGCTTTTTGATGCTTCGTTCTAAATTAACGGCCAGTTCTAAGCTCTTCAAAAGCTGTAGCTTTTGACTTAGAACTTGAGCTTAAGCTTAGCTTATGGACACCAAAATGTTGAAAACATGAAGCTGTCCTATTTTTACTTTCATTGTTTTTTGAGGTTCCCAACTGATTAAAACATTGATTGTATGGAAGGGCAGCTGAAGTGATGTTTTCTCCAGCGATAAGCCCACTGAAGATTCATCCGGGAGAATGATGAAACGGTACCGTATAGGCAACCAGCTCATTTTGGTGTACAATAATGCATAAGTTGTTTTCAGTTGTGAACAAACACAACTTTTCGGACCTAGAGCCAGCTAGAACTCACTAATTAATATTTAAAATATTTTTGTTGGATATTTCGAGCGTAAGCTTGGTCAGAATCATATCAAATAGGCCAGTTTTTCTCATTTTTTTGGTTTTTTTTATAATAAATTAATAAATACGAGATTCTTGATTTTTGCTCATGCCCGCCGAAGAAGTTTTGTTTTGTCCCCATAGATTTAATAACAACTTTGCCAGCGATTGGACTTCATTTCGTGGATTTCTGTGCGGTCATCTTTACAACACGCCATATTGAAAAAAAGAAACACCTTTAAGACTTGTCGCTTGACGGCAACTTTCTTCCCAGGAGTTGGTGCATAAATCCGACCAACCAACTCTATCTTCTCTGTGGAAATTTCGAAGCTTCGCGTTCCAATCGAGCGGGGATTTTAAAGCTGTCATGGCTAGTGTTCTTTACGACACGTGAACAAATGTAGAGAAATAACGGTTCGTCAGCTGATTAGCTGGAGAAACGAATATCAGATGAAGATATTCGCTGCGTAACGATAGATTCAACTATTTATCTGTGCTTGTTATAGGCTTTTTCCACTGAGCAACATCCAACATCTAACATCTGAAGCAAAATGTTTCTATTCCACACGATCCTCATGAAATTAAGTAGTGACAGAGAAAGTTGTCATTTATTATTAATTATTTTTATTTTATATATTAAGTCGGCAGGAAAAAGACTTGAAAACGCCTTGCCAGAAGCTATCTTAAGGACCATATTGATGACAAGTGACAAATCATGATAGGTGCTCGCCCCATTCCGGACATGATGCAGATCTTCCACCTTTACGCAAAGGACCCAATTTACATCAATTCTGAAATTTCAAGCAGCAAATGCATCGATAATACCAATGCCCATTACTAAAACGGACGAGATGTGATTCTGATTAAATAAGCAATAAAGATACTGGAGCATAAGAACTCGCAAAATATGTCACAAAATAATCATCCTTCGGGATAAGGACCAATAACATCTGCCTTTTAATCACCAATTATGAGCTTCATAAGCCTAATATTGTTGAGGAAATGTTTAAAAATAAATTTCAGCCAATTTATTTTTCTCAATGTATTTTTTGTAGTAATTGTTGATACAACTCATTTCTGAGACATTGACTGATGGATGTAAGATGTTAGATGTCGGCAGTGAAAATTTCAATTTCACATCATCATCTAATTCCATAAATGTGCTCAGTGTGCAGAGACCATTAGCTAATTTAAATTTAAATCATGATCTGAATAAAAAGTACATTGATTTATTAAACAGTGTCATTTACTAGAGAAAATCAAATCTCGTAAATATGTATTATTTATTTAAAAAAAGACAAAAAAATGATTCTGATCAAATTTACAATCAAAATATCCAACAAAAAATATTTAAAATGTTGCTATGATATTCCGCTAAAAGGATTTAAAATGAATTAACACTTATAAACAAAAATTAAAAATTTTTAGAGATTAAATTCGAAACTCATCTCAGAAAAAACAAAAAATGTGAAAAAATGGCCGATTTGATATGATTCTGACCAAGTTTACGCTCGAAATATCCAACAAAAATATGTTAAATGTTGCTATGGTATTCCCCTTAAAGGATTTCAAGAGAATTAACACTTAAACAAAAATTAAAAATTTTTAGAGATTAAATTCGAAACTCATCTCAAAAAAAAAATATTTTTTTTTAAATTGCCCGATTTGATATGATTCTGACCAAGTCTACGCTCGAAATATCCAACAAAAATATGTAAATGTTGCTATGGTATTCCCCTTAAAGAGTTTAAAGAGAAAAACCACTTTTCGCCAAATTTTTATACCCTTGGAGAGGGTATATTAAAATTGCCCGGATGTTTGTAACGCACAGAAGGAAACATCTCCGACCACATAAAGTATATATATTCTTGATCAGCATGACGAGCTGAGTTGATATAGCCATTGTCCGTCTGTCCGTCTGTCCGTCCGTCTGTCCGTCTGTCCGTCCGTCTGTTTCTATGCGATCTCCTCCGTCAGTTTTAAAGCTATCTCAACCAAACTATGCACGAAGTCTTCTGGTAAAAATACGCTGAACATTTGTCGGAACCGACCGGATCGGATGAGAATAGCATATAGCTGCCATAGGAACGATCGGTTGAATAGTAGTTTTAGTGAGAAAAACTTTTTTGTTTTCAATGCTATCGCTCCCAACCCCGTCATGGGTAATATTTCTATGTTTTTTACGCTGATTTCAGCGAAGTTTGGTCGAAATCGCCCACAGTATGCTATCAAAAGGGGTTGGCTTCTTTAGGGGGCCGCCGCCGCGTCCGCTTTCTCCCCCGTTTTCCTCACGATTGCGCGGCCGGGCAACTATATAGTATAGCTGCCATACAAAAGATAGGTCTGAAAAAAGTCTTAGTGAGAAAAACTTTTTTGTTTTCAATGCTATCGCTCCCAACCCCCGTATTTATGAGTTCTTTATGCTTTCACATAATTTCAGCAAGTTTTATGCAAATCGGGCAACTATATAGTATAGCTGCCATACAAAAGATAGGTCTGAAAAAAAAAGTCTTAGTAAGAAAAACTTTTTGTTTTCTTAATGCTATCGCTCCCAACGTTGTACAGATCTATATTATATACTACCACACAATTTTGTCAAGTTTGATTTAAATCGGATGACTATAGCATATAGCCATGTCCGCCATAGAATACGATCGGTCCAAAATGTAGTTAGCTAAGGTGAAAAACTTTTTGTATGAATAAAGCTAAGCCATATAAAAACTGGCAGCATATATCATGCTCCAAGGGTATAAACTGGTACAGCCGAAGTTACCCTCTATTTTTTTAATTTTAATTTTCATTATATTTCAGTACATTTAAAATTTTTTTGTCTATTTATCGCACCAAAACTTTTTGGGATCCTATCAAAATCGACCCAAACATAGTTTTGCCGCCCGGGCAAAAGCAAAAATCAGAATCTCATATATATTAAAAATTCTTCGAAAAAAAATACAAAAAAAATTTGGAAAAATTGACCCTTTTGATATAATTCTGGTCAAGTTTACGCTCAAAATAAGTCACGTATATATTTTAAATGTTGCTATGATATTCCCCTAAAAAGGATATAAAAAAGAATTAACAAATAAAATTTTTTTGAAATTTTTAGAGATTAAATTCGAATCTCATCCCCCTCATTTTCCATACATTTCAAATTTTCGGTTTTGAGGGCGAGCGCGCGTCCACTAAATGAAGTCCGATCGCTGCCAAACTTTTTTCATATCTATTGGGACCAAAACGAATCTTTTTCCGCCCGGTATTTTGAAATCACAAAAAAAAGTTAATATAAGGGCCAGTCTAATGCACATGCAGTGTTTTTCGTTTGGCACAGTTTTTAGAAGGCTGGCATGAAAAGTATACGAGTCTGAAAAACAATGCCCTAGTGAATCGTAACTTATTCCAGAAACGATATGTCAATAACATCACAGCTGTACAACAAATTTCATCGAATGGTTCTTGTTCCATATTACTTTTTCTGTTATTTCGCGGATATGGCAATTCTTAAATATGTTTTGTATAATAAGTATGTCCATTGAGTGCTTTAATTAGATCTCAAAGAACCTCCCTCAGACTGTTTTGCTAGCCGCACGGATAAATATCTCACAAGAATCCAAACGAAACTTAACTGTCCTTGGATACCTCCATGAAATTACTGTTGTGTAAGTAACAAATTTACGAGCACGTGTTGGTGGGTATTTAATCACCTTTGTTCCCATTTTTTAATGTATATTATTATTCGATTTCTTTTGCTTTCTTGCCTAGTTTAATGTGTAATTTTCTTTTATCTGCTCAAAATCAATGAATATTAAATGATTCCCCCAAAGTGACAGTCACTTTGGGGTATTGAATCATTCTGTCTCATCAGCTAATTCCTGATTACCGATTGCCAAATACTCAGGCGGGTCTTTTATTTGATTGATTACTACTCGAACCACAGGAATTGGTATTCTAATGAGTGGCTGAGCTTAAGCCCATTTCCTCACTTTTCTGTACAATTTCAATTAATTTGAGTACCTAAATAAGGCCAATTGGCTATTAATTGAATGCGTCTCCCACAGAGAACTTTTAGTACTCGATACTGAGGTCGATACGGGTCATACATACATATAATTAAGAGCTAGAAGGAAGGGGCCTGGCTAACCACTGACCAGAAGGCGTAGCCAAATGTGACACGAAAATGGGCTTGGTTGGGCCTTGTCAACGTCAAATTGTTGGCATAGGATGCACGAGACTGAACCTCGACATACGACGCGTTGTCTAGGTGTGTATAAACACATAAATTTCGAGAAAACATCAAGCGATTAAGGCGGGAACGGGGGCCTGGAAATGGTATCTTAGAGAAAAGGATTTACCATCAAAACTGGCGATTGCGTGCAGAAACTTTTCATCTAGGTTCGGTTCATACGAGTGGACATAGAAACAAGAAATTCACTGAGAGAAAAATATTTATTTGATAGTGTGACATTGGATACAGTTCAGTGCTTGATTGTATGATTCGAGTTTATCCATGAACTTACTAATTAATCGAAACAATTTTCTTTTGTAGTATCTCAAATTTCTGGTTGTTATGCTACTAAGTAAAGAGGAAAACCAGTTTCTTTGCAGCTTGAATGGTGAACAGAGTGGCTTAATTTTTTTTTAAGAATATAGTTTATAGGCTTAACGCGAAACTATTTGGTGTACAAAAAAGTGTTAAAGGTTTTCAAGTTTGACGCTTCATTGTGAACAATTTGAAACAAATTAATTTTTCAAAGTTTTGTCCTAGCGATGGCCACTACTTTTCCCATCTTTCTGTCAATTTTGGGCTATATGGCGGTGAGGTAGAACTTCCTTGCTTTGGCCTGCTGCTCAACTTGTGGCCGAGCAAAACTTTGCCTTTGCTCGTTTTTTGGCCGTTTTTGCATCAATGCTCGGTTTAAACGCATCAATTGAGTTCGGTAGAGTTGCCCTGTGATGGTTTCACCCAGTTGTAAAAGTTAATAGTACACCACGCCCAATGCTTGCGACTGTGAATATTCGACTCTGTCGTCGTATGAGTTTTTGCACTTGGAGTTGTCGTAATGGACCCATTTTTCATCACGTCACAATACGATGCTAAAATCTCTTCAACTTATGCGGCCCCATAATCCCACCATTTGGATCCATGGCTTCCATGGCTTTAAAGCGAACCGATATGGATTGTTGAGTCACTCCCAATGTTTTTCTTCATCCAAAAAAGCCATCAATTCGGTATCCTCTGGCCGTCCTTCGCGCTCTTTGACATTGGTATTAAAATCACCACTTTTACAAGGTCTATACAAGAGGTGTACCCGTGACGTGAATTCGAACGTGTCACGGTGTGTCACGAAGTGATCGTGAGCAAGGACTGAGTTTCGTGTGTTAGCATCAGTGCTCCGTGCAGAGTCGAACATCGTGAATATGAGATATGCAGTACTCACGAACCTATAGAAAATGTTTCTGGATTTTTTTAATTTTCGTTAATTTTACCTTGCTTTCCATATCATTAATAATGAAATCCATTGAAAAGTGAATCAATAATCAGTTCAGAATCGCCTTATTTTTCAATACAGAATACAAAAAAAAAAACATTATCAGGTCTCTTCTCAATTCCACTTCGTTTTTTGTACAAACGTTTGAATTGGCCAGTTTACTTTTACAAATTTGTATGGAAGATAGCAAGGAATTCTATGGTTACTAGATCAAGACCTCCTTTTTATAGGAATTGAATCCACTTGGCATTGAGCTGTCGGTTGCATCTGCTTAAGAAATTCCGCTTTTAATCAAACTGGATCTAGTAACCGTAGATCTGAGTGACGGTTTCCATATAACTTTGTTAACTTGGAACTCAACATACAAGCGTTTATACGAAACCCGAAGTGGAATTGAGAACAGGGCTGTATATTCTTTCCTATGAGAAACAGAACAATATTTTGCATAACGTAAAAGAAATGTGTAGCAATCCTGTGATCAACACACTAAACTCTTCTAAGAGCAGTAATGGACAATTTACTTAGTTTTTAGATTCATCATGCAAGAATCCGAAATCTTATAAAGAATATATAAGTGATGAAATTTAAAATTGCATGGAGTTTCCTGTAGAAATTGTATGTGGAATATTGTAATTTTGGAGAAATATATCGTGTTTTCCATAGTTTAGAAGAACACGTCTATTAAGCGATAATATTGATAAGGTTATATTTTTAAATAAAAACAAAATATGGAATGAGATATTGAAAGATAATTTTAACCCTTGATTTTTTAAGTGTTTATGTAGGAATAAAAACCATCTTACTTAATTTGTACATAACTGAATTTCTAGTAGATGCATTTTAATGATGCGTGAAGCCTTCTTAAATCGTGAGTGACGCTCGAAAAAATTACGTGCGTGAATCGTGCGTACAGAGATTTTTATTTCGTGAATTGTTCGTGAAAATTCGTTTACGCGAGCACCTCTAGTCTATACCAAAACTCACATATGGATATCGGTGAAGCATGATAGCTAGCCCCGTTAGCTTCACGCACCATTCGATGGCCTTCAGCTGCATATTTCTTCAAATGAAAGCAGAAAAGTACACTTTCACTCAAAAAGTATCTTGTCTACACTTAACCATAACGACGCATACTGAAAAAGAAAGAAGTTGGTTGCAACTATGTACGATTTGATTTAATACTAGTGGCGCCACCTTTAAAAAATCCTTTGAAACTTCTTGTACAGGTAATAGCTAAGACGCATATCAGACGTTTTTAGAAAATTATTCACTTATTCACCGATCCAAATTAAACTTAAATTCCAACAACACCATTATAATAATTTTCATAAACACAGAAATCTCAGACGACGGTTGGTTTTACATATGTCGGAAAAATCATGGGTGCCACAGAACTTCGAGAGAATTCATTTTCTTATTATAAAAACTAGTTAATACAGAAACTGTTCCACATCTCTAGAAACAGGGCTGCAGCTTTCAAAAAAATTATCCCATTCTCTAGTAATGGATTAATTTGATGTTTAATTGAAATTCGTTGATTGCGTTGAATTCTTAATGATGCATTTTTAAATTATAGTTTAAGTTTAAGTCATATATCCCACAAATAAAATGCAAAATTTATAAATTTGTTGCCGCCAAACATGAAGTATAACTTGCCAGCCCTTAACCTACTGGCTGTCACATAGATGGCGACACCATTGATAGAGGGAGCCACTGAGGTGGTTGGTTTTGTTTAACATGGAAAGACTTTGGTTGGATTTGCGAATAATTATTCAAGCCAAATTTCAATGTTTAAACTAATTAAAAAATTTATTCGTTTGATCCAATCTGTTCGGTCAAACTCTCATATTTGCCATTTAATCAAGTTACCAAATGTATGAATTAACTGCATATTGTTAACATATTTGATTGTCAACATAATTATCAATTGCAAGCTTTATGTTAATGACAAATACATATCCGTATGCTAAGCTCACACACACATACGAATTCTCTCTTGTTTTTTTAGCTCTCACACAGGCTCTTGTTAGCTCTAAGCTCTCTGAATAAATTAGTTCTGTTCACTCATTCATTGAAGCAAGATCGTGTTGCTCTTTGGAAAATTTGTCGGGAGTTGCGTTTTTAGACACGTGTCCTGGTTTTTCATACACACTCGTCCTAGATTAAATGATCCAGCACAATCTATCCAGAAATACAATGTTGTTTAAATTTCCAAAATTGAATTTGTTTTTCAAAATTATTTCGGTGGTGAATTTTGCTAAATCGCCTAACAAAACACCGGAGATTTGAAACCAACCAAAGAAAATAAAACAATCCAGAATTGATAACAAATAATTGCATAAATTACACGAGTTTAAAGATTTGATAAAGAAATTTGAGAACTCAAGCATTTGACATTGAAAAAAATTTAGAAAAAAATCACCCAGAGTAAGTCTTGGAGTTTCTACTTATAATTCATAATTCATTCACCGAAGTCAAAGGACCTTTCCCAGAGCGTAGCCAGCTTTAGCTTTGACGGTAGGGGCAGCAGTGAATTAACGTTTCTTAAAAAAAAATTACGCATTTCTCAATTATATAATTTAGCATCAAGGAAATTAAAGCATCGCAGGTATATTTTTTTTTTTTTTCCTCTCTCTTTGTTTTAGTATTGAGCTACCTAAGAAGTAAAAATAATCGAAAAATGTTTGGGTTTGTGAAGAAATACAATTTTGTTTTTTTTTTGTTCTTTATTTTGACTCATTTCGAAGGAGGTTGATGAAAGAAAAAGGTTACATGATTTTATTGTGATACGAACGTTTTTCTGCGCTGGCTTTCTTTCCTGGTTTGCATGCGTACAGAAAACGAGTTTTCCGACGAGTTTATCGCTTGTTGGCCGTTTGTGTGATGCTACCGTCCATACATCGACACCGTTTTGTTTAAATAAGAGCCACTTTTATACTTATAAATACATTTAACTCCTGTTTCACATACTTTGTTAGGCCGCAGACCCGGGGTACACCGACCCTTTTCGTCCTGTTCTAGATCCTTTAAATCCTCTAGCAACGGGTTAATTGGCCCGGCCGTCGACTTTAATACGAAATTGTTAGAAACATTCTTAAATGTAAAGTCGGAAAAATGAATATATCAATGAACACGTTAATTTTCCGGAGCAAGATCTAGGATTTAGGAGGCGCTGTGTAAATCCAACTATTTGTTTTTATACCCCTGCAAAAGGGTATTATAATTTTGCCCATAAAAAAATGTATTCTTGATCTTGATTTCCCGTTTTGTAGTTATGCGTTAATTTTATGTTTAACAAACTGTTATTTCAACATACTTGATATCATTGTTTATATGCTGCTGAACAGTTCCAGCCATTGCTCATTTTAGGTTAGCCCGATGTTTGCCCAGTTTGTTTGGAGTTGTTGTCATGATCGATTTTGATTCTCAGCTAAAAATTACTTTAATTTCAGTTGCTTAATTTAAGCCTCAGATTTCTCTTATCTCGGTCTGCCGGTCATCCCCCGCATAATGCACCGAAAAAGTGCCAAGTGTACAAGTTCAAGACAACACCACCACATGATCTCCAATTCCAACTTCAAGCAATTATGCATCGCGGTAGATGGCTATTCGGGTCCTTTACAGCAAATTGCTGGAAGCTGGAGGCGGTTCTCAGTTTCCGCGCCAAGTCAGCAAATAACTCGCTAAGGCAAGGGAGGAGGCTTCTTTGTTAACGAAGATCGTTGCCCATGATCTCTGTTTTTCTGTCTGGTCACAAATTTCTCGAGTGTGCGCTTAAATGTTTTGCATGGGAGACTCCAATTCGTGGCGTCTTGTTGCTTGATGATCTTATATGCAAAAAGAATTTGCTCGCTAAGTAAATAATTGTAATGGGAATACTTCCATTTTTTAAATATGGAGTAGAGGATATTTGTTTGGCACTTTAGCCATGAGAAAATACGATTAAAAACCTTCCTGAAAAGGAATTTTCCAGTCACTCCACAGGTTCTCGATCAGTTTTAGGCGTCTTATTTGGACTACTTCTTTATAGTTAGTATTAAGCTGACATCCTCTTCAATGAAAGCACAAGCCAAGAAATCCACAAAAATATTAAGTAAGGCATCGCAGAACATTTCAGCGGGCTTTAGGTCATTAGGTTTTGCTTTTGTCCATAACTTTTCTAAAACAAGACACGCACAACACCACAAAGGAGGCTGGTTGAATGTATATCGCTATTTCATGAATACCAAATCAATCTTCAGCAGTCAACGCCTGACTTCAATGAGCTGTCAGAAGGTACCTCATGACAGAACTGCTATGACCGCTTGGGAACTGCTATGACCGCTTGGGAATCCCAATCATAGCTTAATGACCTAGAGCCCGCTAAAAAGTTCGACGATTTATAATCAAAAGGTCACTAAAAAAATCACTTTGTGGTAAGGCATCGCTTTTAGAAGCAATAAATGTGAAAAAAGGAAACATAACACCCAACACTGATTCGGTATAGTTACGATATACGATAGTATGGGTTCTGGTTCAAGTTCACAGTTTTAATCGGTTCTTATCGAATTCTAGTTTCGGTATTATAAGCTGGGTTTATGTATTTTTATACCAGTTACTATGTAAGTTCGTGCATATTTATGGAGTAGGCAGGGGAAAGCGTATCCGACCCCATCAATAGCCGAGTCGATTTAGCCCTGTCCGTCTGTCCGTCCACAATATGTATAATCTCTGAAATTTCGAATAATATGCATTTAATAATATAATAATATAAATTGCAAAACTTTTAAAGGTACTTGATGAAAGTTAGTGGGAATACTTTTTAAGTTGGTGGCAATAGCGTCTATTGTTCAATAAATTAAACTTTTCAGTTCCAAGTGTCAGTAACTCGAACTTTTTTCTCTGTAAGAGAAGTTTGAATGTTTAGTTCAAGCAACTTATTAAACTAAATTAATAAATTAAGCAAGAACCAGGGATTTTTTGATACTGCACGTTTTGTATATCAAGTATGTTCAAGCTTTTCGAGAAATGTCAATTATGAATTAAGGTTTGCCTATGTAAGTCACTGCCAAAAAATTCTTTGGCCGTATTCAAGTTAACTTAAATTGCGTCTGGTTTCAATCTTTTAAATTTAAATTTGAGCTAAATCGTTAATTTCTCACCAACCCCGAACTCTGAACGACTTCACGTTTGACGCAGAAAAGCTTTTAAAAAAAATTTAAATTCCGTTTCACAATTTTTTCTATATTTCCCAAATTTTTAATATTTTCGAAAATTGAAGCAGTATGGGAAAAAAGCGCCGCAGTCAACATTTTATACACTTGAATGTTTATAATTGCCGAAGTTTGCACGTAAGGAAACATCTCCACCACATAAAGATAACTTGACAGCACGACTGCTAACTTCTGTTCACGCGCTCCAGTTTTGAAGCTTGGAGGAAACTTTGCATAGAGTCTCTTTTGCTGCACGTGTATATGTCGACCGCGATCTACTACTTCTTGTAGCTACCTAGAAATGATCGTTGGAAAATGGGTTTTATGAGAAAACTGTTGTTCTCAATATTACCGCTCTCAAACACGGTCTGTATATTGAATGGTTTTAAGCTAATCTGCGAAGTTTGGTCGAAGTCGCTAACCGTTAAGACAAGCTTTTTCAAGTGTATCAGAATTTCGGTACAGACGAAGTTAGCTTTGCCTTTCTCGTTTTTTAAATCGACAGATTTTAAAAGTATTTATACAAAATCCGCTCAAACAATTAACATTGAACTCTTGTTAACTTCCCACAGGAAAAAATTTGTCTTTAATAAAGTTTCTTATATTTATAAATTACAACTTCAACATTTGTCAACTACGTGAAACAATAATTTGTTTTAGTGACTGGTCGAGTGCGCTTGTTCACAACTCTAAACAACATGTACACATCACTGTTGCCTAACGTACCCTTCATCATCCTCTGGAAACATAGTTTTAGATTTAGTCTGAACATCTGCGTCATGACTTAGCAAGCTTTCGTCATTCCAACCTAATGAAATGATAATTTGAAAGCCCCAAAACAATTCCTTTCTCCAGTATTCAAATAATTGAAACACCTTTTTGCTTTGTGCTCATTCTGTTGAGTGTTTCTATCTTGTAAATGCTGTGACGTCTGTCGTTCTGTACTACTTGTCATCACAAAATTGTTACTTTATTTTTTGACATCGGATGAATAGCAACAATAATATTTTTATAAAACCTGAATTTTTCCAATTTCATTTAAAAGAAAACCATTATGTACCAAACATGTACAGTGCGATTGTTTTCAGAAAATCTTTATAAATCGCGATATATCGAAGGAAATTTTTAACAAGTTTCTGCACAGACTCAGTTTTTCTGTGAACACTGAGCATGCATAGTCCTGTAAACAAACATTGTATTGCAAATGGTTAGTTTTTTAATTCACTTTTGTTTTAATATATTAAAAAAAATAGAGGGAAGCTAACTTCGGCTCTACCGAAGTTTATATACCCTTGGAGCATGATATATGCTGCCAGTTTGTTATATGGCTATACGATATATTCATGGAATAGATAACATTACTATCTGGAAAGTATAAAGACGCTACCATTGAAAACAAAAAAAGTTTTTCTCACTAGAACTACTTTTTCGACCGATCGTTCCTATGGCAGCTATATGCTATAGTCATCCGATTTGAATCAAACTTGACAGAATTGTGTGGTAGTATATAATATTGATCTGTACAAAGATTGGGAGCGATAGCATTGAAAACAAAAAAGTTTTTCTCACTCAGACTTTTTTCAGACCTATCTTTTGTATGGCAGGTATACTAAATAGTTGTCCGATTTTGATAAATCCCTTCGAAATTATGTAAAATCATAGAAAACTTATAAATACGAGGGTTGGGAGCGATAGCATTGAAAACAAAAAAGTTTTTCTCACTAAAACTACTTTTTCATAGCAGCTATATGCTATAGTCATCCGATTCGGGCGGTTCCAACAAATGTGAAGCGTATTTATACCAAAAGACTTCGTGCAAAGTTTGGTTAAGATAGCTTTAAAACTGACGGAGGAGATAGCAGAGAAACAGACGGACAGACGGACGGACGGACAGACGGACATGGCTATATCAACTCAGCTCGACATGCTGATCAAGAATATATATACTTTATATGGTCGGAGATGCTTCCTTCTATGCGTTACAAACATCCGGTCAATTTAAATATACCCTCTCCAAGGGTATAAATATTAAAACGCCGGCAAGTTTTCATCAGCGAATCTGCTTTCGAGTGAAGTAAGCAACGATCCTTAGCGATCTCTTCCAAAATTCAACCATATTCGAAGAAGGATGATTTGGGCGATGGTTTTAAGTTTAATTTCAACTCCGATTTCTTTAGAGATCAATTTAGCCATACCATAAATTTCAGATATTATGAAATCTACATTTTGTCGATGACCTTTCACCAATTGAGTGATTTTCTTTAGATGGTTTGTGCACCTGAGAAGGTTCAATCTATGTAATTGTAGGACATTAACCACTGGCTCTTGGCTATAATGGTAATGCAGCTGAAAAGCAAATGATCTGATCCCAGAGTTTCCTTTTATTGAGAGTTTTTCTAGCCCGTCGAGGATTATTTTGAACTGATTCTTGACGTTCCAATGCTTTTGTACTTTTCCGACCATTGCGTTTCGCATAGAGCGGGAAAAATTAATGACATCTTTGATTGTTGATATCAAATTACGAATCTCCGAAACTTCGTTAAGATCATTCACAACTAAATGTAGCTTGTGACTTGCGCAGTGGAAGTAAAATGCTTGAGTATATTTTTTTCTCAAAATAGCCTACACACCATTATCCTTTCCCAACATGTCCACCCTGCTTATGCCCTTGTTTGTTAGGGCTGCCAAACAGCCTTTTGAAAGAATTCAGAATTATTTACTTAAACAAAATATTAAATACAACATATCTGGTGTGTGATAACACTTTGTTGTTGGCTATGTCAAGTGATAACTAAATATTGTACGAAAGTGAGAGTAAAAATTTGCCGCTTTCAGCTGCTTACTGCAGGTGCACAGAATATTGCAGTCGGGCTTGAGCGACTTTCTTGCTTGCTTTTTTTCTTAAAGTGTAGCCAGCTTTGTTTTGAAAACTTAATCATAGCTGATGGTTTGGTGGGAGGAATTCCAATGGCAATAATTTAAAATGTCTTTTAGTAGGTTGCCTTGTGGTCATATGTGTCGATGCCATAAAAGTGCTAACTGTGGTTTTATCCCCTTATGCTGCTTGGTACTTTGACCTTTGAAACTAAATTATCACATTTAATGCGTTATTAATTACACTTACTGTTTTACTGCCCCACACAAATATTTATGATTAATTGGCTAAAATTCCCAGTGGTATCCTTATCTAGAATCAAAATGATTCATCTGACTCATTAGTACTTGAGTAAATCACCGCAAATCCTGGTCACTTGCTGACTAAGTTTTAAAGCATTTTCCAATAAATTCAAATAGTTACTGATTAAACGATACAATTTCGGTCTTGCTTATCTGGTAATCATTGTCAACTATCGCTACGAGCATTTGGTTTGTAAAACAGAAAATAGAACATAGCGATAGCTTGAACTCAAATGTAGATATAACACCTCCGATAAGGTACCTGCCAGGTAGAAAATTAGTCGTGTGTGTTTCGAAAGTGGTTTATCTTATCGTTTATTATCTTGTGGCAAAAACTATGCTAGAATAGTACCACTAACCACCACCACAGCCAACTGAGCGGTTGGCTTCTCAGCCAGCGACATTGCCTTCGGTTATTTCGAACCAATTCGCTGCTTTAGTTGCGAGTTACGTTCCATTGCGTGCGGTGTCCGTCTGTCAGTGACGCGAGCTCCATCCTGGTGGGGATTTGTCTATTAAATAAATAATACTTAAATGCCTCTCAGTTTCGCAAATTGCAAGTAGGCAGAGTGTCGCAACACGACGAGGACGAGTGTTTGCATTAAGTTATTATTATTTTTGTTTGCTGAAACACTTGTGTTCTGATTAGCCGCTACCCCGGCCCGGGGGAATAAAGTGTGACAAAAAGAGTGTGGTAGGTTTCAAAAGAGAATAATATTTATATACTAAAAACACGGATTTAAAAACCAAAAATATCAAACAAACAATTCAGCAGAACAAGGTGTGGTATAGGATAAACCATTTGAGGGTCAACGACTTGTGTGTATTTTATTGGTGACATAATCCCCTTAGAAACGTTACTGAAATTTCTTAATCTCTGTTTGATAAATATTAATTAAAGAATCCATTCAGCAAGCTTTTGGGCAATTGTGGTCAATTTATTTAATAAAATTCCGATTTATTGCAAATATATGATATTTAGTTAATTAGTTTAATAATACAAGAAATTTAATTGGTTCATGCTATGGATAAAATGAAAGTATTTGCAGTGAACTCCTCCTCCAGTTCGTGATGGCGATCGTGATTTCATAAGTTAGGACAACAAACCAATTTGTCTGTTTACATTCATTGGTTTTGTTCTATCAGCACTAGTTTCAAAGATCATGCCGAAAACCGCAACTGTAGTATTTTTTACCATCTAGAATTTTGGGAGGCCAAATCTGGGATAATCTTTTGGATTTATAAGTACGTTGCGACATGGTGGAGCTTAACCGAAAACAATTTTGGAATCAGTGAAAATAATTTTATCACAATTTCATATCGACCTCACAAAGTTGGTAAATTTATAAAATATGGGACTCAGTTTAAGTTTTGTTGGTTATTTATTTTTTAAATTATTGCAGTTTTATAACTAGTTATCAGAAGATTGCTTTTACTCCATAGCTATCAGCGAAATTTTCCCATTCTTTTTATTTATCTTTCAATGCGGTCGCATAACTCGCCAGAAGAGAGGTGTTGCTCGCTCAGGCGATGAATCATCGACCGGCACAAGTGGTACGATGAAGTTAATAAAGCGATTTTAAACAAAAAGATAGATTATTCACGATCCATCTCCTCCTTAAAAAAATATTGATGTTGGTAGAGCTTCCCCGTAATGGTTATTTTAGGTGGGAAATGCTCTTGTTCCAAAAAATTTACTAAACAAAAGTTGATTCTGATTGAGAATTACTTTCAAGACTAATTAATGAGTTTTTGGTTTTTTGAAATGAAAACAAAATAGTAGCGCTTCACGAAAATTGTGTGTTATTGGCACAAACGTTGATATCGTTAGATAAAAAATAGATGCCAAATATCGATTTTCGGATGACCGCAAATATATGACAAAAATTGTGGTCTTTAAGGAAACCCCGGAAAGTATGCAACCTTTTTTGTGTAACTCTGCTATTTAATGTCCGATCCTTTTTACACCCTTTTTAAAAATTTGGATGGTTTTAGATTCTACGAATATAATTGTGAGTTTGAAATCGATATATTTAAAAAACTGTGGAATTTTGTGTCTGCGTGCAGACAATAGGATGTGGTAGATACTTTTAAAATGTGATGCTTTAAATCTTCTAGTTTCTGAGATCTAGGTGTTCATACAGACAAAGAGACGGACGTAGATGCTTCCTTCTACCTGTTACGTGCATTGACACGATTTTAGTATTTTAGTGGTATTTTAATTTATAAATGCATTGTTGCTCTTTTTGTTGGTAGAAGCATAAATACCTTAAATAAAAGATTAAATGGAAACGAATTGTCAGAGTACCTACTCAGGATTTGAAAATTTTTCAGAGCCAGAGTTCTTTGAAAATTCCAAAGATAATTTAACATAGAAGAACAATTTGAATCGCCGCTCTTTTTTGAGCGATTTTAACTCCATTGTGACAAAGAGATACTTCATTGTGCCAACAAGATAAATGACTCAAAATTGTTGTTTCATAGGAAAACACGGCTGTTAAAGGAAGACGGACATGGTCAAAAAATAACTCAGAGAGCCAAAATGACAGTAAATAGCTGACTAATATCTGAATAAAAAATTATGGACGCTGCATATTGTACCAAAGAAGATCTAACATAGAAGCACACTTTGAAACGCCTCACATAGGAAAACACGGTGGTTAGACGGAGGCGGACATAGTCAAGAAATAACTCAGAGTCAAAAAATAACTCACAGAGCCAAAATTGCAGCGAACAGTTGACTAATATCTGACTGAAGCCACAGAAGATTTAACATAGAAGCACAATTTGAAACGCCCCTCTTTTTTGACTTTGCAGTGTTAACTCCATTCTGACAAAGAGATACTTTATTGTGACAACTCAATATTTTACTCAAAACTATGGTCGACATAGGAAAAACCGGTGGTTAGAGGGAGACGGACATAGTCAAAACATAACTGAGAAAGTCAAGTCAGAGAGCCAAAATGATAGCGTACAGCTGAGTAAACTCTGTGTGAAAAGTTGACGAAGCAACAAAGTGTGCTTCTATTACTACGTTTATACACACAAAATTTATTGTGAGTAATGCCCTTCAAAGTATGCTTTATGTCATTTTATAATTATCAATACGTGGACAATGTAGTCAGATATGGCAGAATAATACATAATCCACACGGATATTCACAAAAATTGTCGGACCAGTTAAAGGTATAAAATATTTTTTAGCCTAAAAGATATTATTTCATTAAATTTCAGAAGCAAAGCATACTTTAAAGGGCATTAATCACAATAAATTTTGTGTGTATAAACGCCCTCTAGTACGGCCGACCGACGCTATATCAACGTTCCGTCGACGATATTGTGACTGTCAATGGGCTCGACTGACGTATTTTGCAAGGCGATGTCCGCTCAATACGTTAACGACTCTCCAGGCACGCTAGGTCGACGCAATGCCATGCAGAGAAGCTACCCTGCAGGGAAAGTGTCTAGTTTACAACCAGAAATGTATCAGTCGCTAAAAACTTGCAATTGGTTGCACTTCCTATCCAAATCCATGTATTGAAGTCGTCAATTTTACACAGGCATGTCATAGGAATGTGACAATTGTCCCCGGCAGCAGTCATTTGCAACCAGTTTAATGCCAGATGGCATAGGCGGGAGAGAATTGTCCCTCCAGCAGCCATTTTTAACCAGATAAATACCAGTTGACCTTTGGGTGTTCCTTATGTGAGTCTGTTTATATCGCTGCCCAGTATAACGGTAGTATATCGACATCGGCTGTCAACTCCCCTCATTACCGATCCGTTTGCAACCAGCTCAATTACAATTTAATTACAACTACAATAAATTAGTGTTTTAAACGAGCATTTCTTCTGAAGCTAATGTTTGTTGTTGCCCAACTCACCCGAATTTAGCAATTTTGCTACCAGTTTAATTCGACATGTATTCCAACCAGTTGTATGACAGTATTTTTTTTACTAGTTGACAATTTCACTGCAGGGTACGTAAACGACGCTCGTTACATGCATGTTGCGACTTTATCGACACTCGTTCGACCCAATGCCATGCAGAGAAGCAAAATAAGCGACGCTCGTTCGACCCAATGCCATGCATGGAGCGAATAAGGCAGCTCGTTCTACCCAATGCCATGCATGGGGTGATGCGACGCTCTTTCAACCCAAGAGAGATGCTTCTCTCTTGACGGCAATGTATAATATAAATATTTCACATTACGTACTCTTCATTATAAATTTTTATTAAAAATTTTATTAAATTTTATATTAAATCTATTCATGTAAAACAAAGAACGGCTGGACGGATTTTGAAGATCTTCTCCTCACAAGTAATGTCCGGCAAATCTAAGTCCACGTCATCTTGCATTTCATGCGGACGCCGTCGTGCGAAGCCAATTCGAGCCCATGCACTTGCACCCCGGGGTGCTCCGCTTCGTTTCCAATGCACAATAACTGTTACAGACGCTTCCGCTTCGAGGATTGATATACCTTTTTTTCAAATCCTTTCCTATTCCTTGCACACGCTCTCTCATAGAAAAAAACGAGAAAGGCAAAGCTAACTTCGTCTGTACCGAAGTTTTGATACACTTGAAATAGCTTGTCTCAACGGTTAGCGACTTCGACCAAACTTCGCAGATCAGCTTAAAAACATTACATATTACCCATGACCGTGTTTGAGAGCAGTAATATTGAGAACAAACCAGTTTTTCTCACAAAAACCCATTTTCCGAACGAACATTTGTATGGCAGCTACAAGAAGTTGTCATCCGATCCGGTCGGTTCCGACATATTAGCAGCGTGCAGTAAAAAGAAGACTCTGTGCAAAGTTTCAGCTCGATAGCTACAAAACTGAGGGACTAGTTCGCGTAGAAACAGACAGACGGACGGACGGACAGACGGACGGACAAAGCTTAATCGACTCAGCTCGTCATGCTGATCAAGAATATATAAACTTTATGTGGTCGGAGATGATTCCTTCTATGCGTTGCAAACTTCTGGGCAAAATTATAATACACTTTTCAAGTGTATAATTAGAGCGTACGCCTCTCTCTCTCTCCTCTCCTCTTTAGACAGGCGTCACGACTCACCAACGTACAATGAGCAACGCTGGGTTGACGAATATAGACCGACTGACCCCAGCCGTACTAGAGGGCGTAGTATATGTTAGATTATCTTTGTCTTTGTCAGATCTTCTTTGATTGTATTTTTTTATCAGGGACCGAAATTAATAGTTATTTTATAATAAAAATTTCGAAATAACAATTAATTTACAATTTTTACATCATTTTTACATCGTAGCACAAATGTATGAATGTATCTTTGATCTGCGGATCCATATGTTTATATTCCAGTGGTTGAAGGGCTAATACTATGTTCCGCACGAAGGATATCTTAAATTAATTGTTATTTTAATTTAGGAAAATAAAATTTTTTATATCAATTAATTTGTCATTTTTTAAATAAAAGTTTTTTTATATCAATTAATTATTCATTTTTATATAAAAATTGTAAATTAATTGTTATTTCGAAATTTTTATTACAAAATAACTATTAATTTCGGTCCCTGTTTTATATTAAATCTTCTGA
Source organism: Lordiphosa stackelbergi (assembly GCA_018904235.1). NCBI lineage: Eukaryota > Metazoa > Arthropoda > Insecta > Diptera > Drosophilidae > Lordiphosa > Lordiphosa stackelbergi. The sequence goes on from JAEIFU010002300.1 coordinate 21,954, forward strand.
GAATGTAATGTGACCAGGCAACAGTAAAAAGACAGCAGTTGGATGTTTAAAAAACTGGGGGGCTAAATAAGACTTGAGCGGAGGAGCTTGGGCAGCCTAAGGAGCCTCACTAAAATGGACTGTGGGGACTACGTAGATTTTGGCTGAGAACCGATTGGTTTTCTAAAAACCGAATTGTCAGTTACTTATCACTCGATCTGACAATTTTCAACAGGTCATTGTTAAAGCAATGTAATTAGATGGGCTCTGACAAAATTGACAGCGTTTGAGTACCTACCTACAGGTAGGTCCATTTAAAAATTGGAATTTAATTTTGCGATAAAAAAACCTCTCGATATTTTTCAAAGGTTGAACATTTATTGGAAAGGTGAGTTCATGTCATTTATTTATTTCAAATGACCACCACGGCTGACTTGGCAATGTTTTCGGTCGAGCGAACCGCACGAGTACGTACACGGGCTAGTTTATCCACCAACATTCCAGTTTCACGAACTCGCGTCACGAATTGATCCACAAAAAGTTTTTGTTTTAAAAGTTTTTGTTTTTCAGAATTATTTAAACTTGGGAAAAAATCGATTTTATCAAAAATAACCACATTTTCAATATTAAAATCCAAAAATTTGTACCTTATCAGCAAAATCAAAACATTGTGTTTGGTTTTTCTGTAATGTTATTCAATGCAGCTCACATTAAAACAAATTTTGTTGCACTAAAACACTTAATGTGGCCACAGGACCTACAAATGTAAAAATACCTCGCTAAACACACGTTTATAAGAATATCTCGTAAACCTGACGTACTGGGAGAAAACGGATAATTTATTTGAGTTTAGCGGCCAAAAATACATAAGGAACGATTGCTTACTTCTCTGTTGCAAAAGTAGGCCTTTTTTGTAAACTTGTGATATTAGTCGCAAATTAAGAATAGTTCAAATTCCAAACACTACTTGGACCCCTAGTAGCTTTGGAAAAATTTTGAGGAAGTAATAAAAAGTTTGCTTGATTTGAATGGTTTATTTCGAATAAAGAATACTTTTTAAATATTTAGTTGGCTTTTGGCGTTTTCACTTTAAAACACAAATACTTAGATACATTGGTAACAAAATCAAAAAGAATTCGGTGGATCAGGTGCATTTCACTTGTAAATACTTAACGATAATATATCCAGATGACTAATGAACTACACACCTTGTCACACCCCACTGACCATTTCATAGAAAATAAAAAAAACAGGCCTAACCTAAAACGCCAATAGATAAAAAGAAATCAAGCAAACATGTTAAACAACCAAGTTTCCAATAGGAGGACGTTCGTATGTAAACTGAAATATGGATAACACTGTTCGACCGGGTGCGATAAGTACGTGCGAGTCGTAAATCTTATTGAGAGATAACATAATCAAATATATAGTGACGTTGTAAAAGTCAATGGCATGAGTCACCAAAACGAGTGCCTGCTTTTAATTACGGCCGTATTTACTTATCTCCATATGTACTATGTATATTTTAAGGGGGCTTAACAGGGCGGCGGACTTTGACAAACGAGCGACGATCCGCTGTATTTAACTAGGTATCAGGTGTTCTGATATGTAATGTTTTGGTATACGTTCAAATTGGCGCGTATGCCCTTAGCTCTGCTCAAAGAATGAGAATCTATTGTATCATCTCCGATGGGAAACAACATCTGTCTTTGCTGAGGAATGCCAAGTGCATGTATATGTATGTATATGGGGCGCATGTCTAAATTGACCTGCATACCACAAGAGTCCAATCATCGATATGCACTTATCATATGTGCACATACTTGTGTGTAGACTGGGAACGGATACTTAATTGCACCTTAGTGCATAGTTAAGGAGTGGTATGGTCTATTAAGCGTAATAACGCCAATTAATTACATATTTATCAAATCAGAAATATGGACTGAACATTGCAACGATATGACAATCTTATTACGGTATCAGGTTCTTCATTTTAATGGGCCTTAGTTATTGACGGGGTGTATAATACAAACGCAAGACTATTTTAACATATGCCATAGAAACCTCTTCCAACCGAGATTTAGCAAAATCTACCATCCAAACAATTTTGACAAGCAAAATTAATTTTGGAAATGTAAATGGCTCACCGGCCACAACATATTAATAATAATATATTTTATCTATCATTGGATTGCATATAAGCGAAATTTGTATAGTTCAGGTAATAGTCATCCGACTTGCGGTGGTAGTAGGACTCAAGGTACGATGAGGTACGCAACTTTATGTCCCAATAGCATAACCAGCAATATTGCAATTCAACGTTTATTTTTAACTTTTAAAATAAAGTTGCAAAATAACTGTTATTTTGTGATTTTAAAATAAACGTTGACAAATAACAGTTATAATCAATTTTTTTGGAAAAATAACTGTTATAAAAAAACTTTTATATAAAATTATAAAATAACAGTTAAAAAAATTTTATATTTTAAAAGTTATGAAAAACTTTAAGTCTTAATTTCATAGTCTTGCAAAGACTTGAACATTATGGTACATTTCTCGTTTTCCTGTTAACTCTCCTTCACCGTGACTTTTTTTGGTTAAAATTTAATATCATAACAGTTATTTTCGGCCCTCATGAAATAAACAAATAATGCCAAAAGAAGGCAAGCTAACTCGTCTTTGCCGAAGTTTTTATACCCTTGCAAATGTTTTAATACATCAGAGTTTAAGAACGCCAGCATTTAAACAAACAATTTTTCTAAAAAAAACCCACTTTTCGACCGCTAGTTCCTATGACAGCTATAAGATATAGTCATCCGATTTTGCTCAAAACTTCCAAAATCTTTGTAAAAGCGCATAATATTAATAATTGCTGAGACACGTTAACATTAAAAACAAAAAATTTTTCTCAAAAAAACCCACTTTTCGACCGATAGTTCCTATGACAGCTATAAGATATAGTCATCCGATTTTGACCAAAACCTCAAATCTGTATAATAGCGTTTAATATTAATAATCGCTGATGTGGGACACGTTAACATTAAAAACCAAAAAATTTTCCTCATAAAAAACCCACTTTTCGACCGATAGTTCCTATGACAGCTACAAGATATAGTCATCCGATTTGGACAAAAACTTCCTAATCTATTGTGAAAGCGTATAGAATTAATAATTGCTAGAAGTGGGAGCCGTTAACATAAAAACAAAAAGTTTTTCTCACAAAGATCCACTTTTCAACCGATAGTTCCTATGGCAGCTATAAGATATAGTCATCCGATCCGGTCGGTTCCGACATATACTAGTGTGCAGTAAAAAGAAGACTCCTGCAAAGTTTCAGCTCGATGCTTTAAAACTGAGAGACTAGCTTGCGTAGAAACAGACAGACAGACGGACAGACCGACGGACAAAGCTCTCAATCGACTACAAGCTCGTCGTCCTGATCAAGAATATATATAGTTTATAGGGTCGAAGATAATTTCTAGCGTTGCAAACTTCTCAAATTATAATACCCTTGCAAGGGTATAACTAAACAAATTTCTTTTCTGTTTTGCCTCCAAATGAAAAATTATATAATATCGCTTTCTTCCTACCTCAATACTGGCATAACTAAAAAAATATTTTGACTTAATGATGCAGAAATGCTAGCTGTGTTGTTTATTATTTTTATATCTTATATATACACTTTCACCGGAGACAAAAATGTGTCGGAATATAACATTTTCACATTGTTATTTCAAACCGTTGTTGTCCTGCAGCCGATATTACGCATACTACCTTCGGCTTTTAGTTAAAACATCATATTTTTATACCCGTTACTCGTAGAGTAAAAAGGGTATACTAAAGTCGTGCAAATGTATGTAACAGGCAGAAGGAATCATTTCCGACCATAAAAGTATATATATTCTTGATCAGCATCAACAGCCGAGTCGATTTAGCCTTGTCCGTCTGTCCGTCAGCCCGTCCGTCCGTCCGTTTTTTGAACACCTAGATCTCAGAGATGGTAAGAGATAGAGGTTTGACATGGGACAAATGCTTCTTTTATCTGCACGCAGCTCAAGTTTATTTTAAATTTTGGCCCACGCCCCCTCCCGCCCCCAATTTGGACAAAAAGTTGTATCTCCTACAGTTTTAAAAAAGAGGATTCGTACCTTCTACAGATAGTTGAGTAACTAGCAAAATGAATCGATTTGAAGGAATGCTAAAGATCGATGAGTGGTTTTGAGATTTTTTACTCGTTAAGTTTAATTAATGAGCATTTAAATTTTTAATAATTTACTAGATTTTTTTAAAAGCTTCTCAAAATGGATTATTTTGAGTTATGCCAGTATTGAAGTAAGTGAGAGATATGTTTTAACATTGAAATTTGTGGTTCAATAACACTAGTTTACAGCCAAAAAATAGCCATTTCCACTGGAACTAGTTTTAAGTGTAGTTTGGTTTGTTGATCTCACAACCCGATTTCAAAAATTTTCATGGCGACGTTTTTTAAATATGATGTTTTTCAACTCTTTCGGTTGGTGCACTTACATTTTAAGCCATATCTCACTTCATAATCGTCACATGGAGTCAAGCAAGATATGAATCGAAATATAATTAAATTGTGAATAATCGCATAGAACACTGTTTTCAATTCGGTTTAGTAGTTTGAATTCAATGATAAAAAATATTCAAGCAGATTCAATATTTTTCTCGAAAACGAATAAAATTCATTTTTTTTAAAAATAAAATTTAATCAATTTTTTTCCATTCTCCATTTTCCGACCGATGCACAGTGGGGCCTTTTGTCATTTTACACAGCAAAAATCACATTTCAAAATATTAAAAGCGTTTGGTTGAAAAATTCGTGGGCTTTTAATGAATGATCATACAGGGTGCTGCTCCAAACTTGTCGTTCAAAGTGAAAAAAAATTTTTTGATGCATATTTTTGCTCGGATTCGGAAACGATGGAACAGGCCTGATAATGAATTTTCATGCAAAAAAAATTGCAGGTACATAGTTGGTACAAACATGGTTTATTTTTAAATGAAATTGGAAAAATTCAGGTTTTATACAAAAATATGTCAATGCTATTTTTTTGATGTCAAATAAATAATAATGACTTAAATAGCAATGACTTAACAATAAAATTAAATTACCATTACCGTTTTCCAAGCTTAGGTCCCACAGGCAAATAATTTGCCAAATTTTGTTGAAAATTTTGACTTAAATCTTAAACTATTGCTTTATACGTAACTAAGTGTATCCAATATGGCCGAAAAGTTCCCTAATTTTGCCTATTTAAGCCAAACTTTTATTTTAATATGTGCAAATTATTTGCTAAGTTAAAAACAACTTAACACTTATTGTTTGTGCGGACTGTAGATAAATAATTTTAGAATCTGTTGATTTAAAAAAAAATGTTTACCTCATTGACAACAATTGTTGAAAAATTGCATGTTTGCAGACCGCAAAAACACAAACCTTGTTTTGAAATTCACTTGTGGAAACGGAATTCGTAAAAATTTTTGAAATATTGCTCTTTTCTGCGGTCAAATGTAGTAGTGTTGTCACCAAAAATTATTCAATGAATCATCATTTTTAATGTTCACTCAGTCTGCCTCGCTTTTCAAACATTTAGGGTATTCACTTTGTTGAGCACATAGGCACTTGGGGAAAAGTGTAGGCATTTCCAACAACAATTTACTCTGAACAAATTGTGGACAGCTTGCTCGACCCAGACCCTGACTACGAAAAGTCGGGCACTTGTGCCCAAACAGTGTGCCTATATTTTGTTTAAAAAAAATGATATAATTCGCTTGCTTTCCATTCCAGAAGAATATCTTTAATGCTTTTAGTTGGCATTTTTTATTTATATAATTTTTTCTCACCAAATCTCGAAAACATAACAGGCGGAATGTCAAACGTAGTTGTGCACAAATTTCGTGCACAGAGGGCTGCTCACAATACTAGTCAGGCAAACCTGCCCAAGTGCCTATGTGCTCAACAAAGTGAACACCCTAATTATTTTAGACTGTAAAAAGCATTTGAGCTCAAATTAAAATTTTAAAATTTTGATTTGAAGATAAAGATGTAAAATGAAACCATTCCTGATTGTCGTGGTCCATGAAAGGATTTTTTGTGCTAAGGCGGACTTATACTAGGCAATTAGTTCTAAATTCTTTAAAAAAGAAACCATAGATGAAACCCAAAATTTTTCGAATGAAAATTTTTAATAATTCGCGGTCTATCCAAAGACCTTTTTTTAATTTTCTGATAGAAGGCCGGAATACGGAATATTATTACCGATAATAATAAATAAAACTTAAAAAAAAACATAAAAAAAATTCTGAAATTCATCACCCATTGCAAAAAGCTATCTACGCCACTGGTAAGTCTCGATTTTTTTTCGAGGTCAGATCAATTTTATTCACGTTAATTCCGAACGGGCAGACTAGGGCATTCAAGTGTAATACATTAGCTAGAGAATCCACTACTCTAGCTGTCTACAAAATAAATCCCATCACATTTTGGCACTTTTTAGTATGACTCTGCCAAAGTTGAAAAATGGGTGAATTAAAATTTTTTTTAAACTTCACTAATTAGAAACGTAAACTAACCTTTGACATTTTTATTATATTCTTATATTAATAACATACATACCTTTCATATAAGACCAAAAAGTTAATAATCGATGGTATAGTTTGCCGACAATTCAATTTAAAAGTTCGTGTTTTTTGCAAATTTTCATATTTTCTCGCAGATTTGAAAAAAAGGTCACCCATATTTGTTATACGATCTCAAAATAAGTTTGGATCGGTTAGTTTGGAATAAACTCTATTGGAAAAGTTAACTTATTTTGTCAATCGCTTGAGGCCCGAGGCCCCACTGTGCGATGGTTCCTATGGCAGTTATAAAATATGTTCCTCCGATTTTGACCAAATTTGTTTGAAAGCATTATTTAGTATTATTAGCTATTGGCCGTTTCTAAAGAGTTTGTAGGTCCGATCCGGCTAGGTTTTTCACTAAAACTATAGAAACTATATGCTATAGTCATCCAATCCGGCCGGTTCCGACGCGTATTTTTACCAAAAGACTTAGTGCAAAGTTTGGTTAAGATAGCTTTAACACTGACGGAGGAGATAGCATAGAAACAGACGGATTGACAGACTCAGCTCGTCATGCTTATCAAGAATATATACACTATATGTGGTCGAAGATGCTTTCTTCTTTGCGTCCGGACAATATACCCTCTCCAAGGGCATAAAAAAGGCAATGTTAAATTAGTCGAATCTACATTGACCCCTCTAAAATTGGTTTTAAATAGTTAAAAAGAAGCAACATTAATGTGAATTAACGTTGTTATCAACTCCACAGCTGACTAAGCGGACGCTGTGCCTTTTTTCCCTGAAGACGAATCCCGAAGGGGTTTGAAATATATTGGAAAAACAGAAACTCGTGTTTGTTGGTTTTTAATAAGCACGTAAAAAACATTGACCTCGAGCCAGCTAAAAAAATCCCCAAAAAAATGTGAATTAACTTAAAATAAAAAGAAATGTGGAATGTAGGAGCTCAAAACAGCAACGATCCAATTCGGTCGGGAGGGGTGTTAATTTCTAAATGGTTCAATATTAATAAAATAAATGTTTACTAGTGTCTGACCCTTAGGCTATTTATACTAGTGTCTGACCCTTAGGCTAGATATACAAATGTTTAATCATATCGATGGCCGTAAAAGCCGAAGAATTTGATCCATTTGATTTGATACATAAAAAGGTTGACATGATCCACAACTCTAGAAGTAACTACATTTAATACTACGTAGAATACATTTGCATTGCGCTGCTACTCTTATAAAAATATTACATAATCCGCTCTACTGGGAATTGGTTAAATGGTAAACTTACATTTTTTACGATATGATCCAACCTCCGCGTGTCGTGTCCATATGCAACAAACAAGTTTAATTAATAAAGTTAAGCATCTCTCAATTATAAAAAAATAACAGAAATGTTGTATTTCATGCAGTTATATTTTTTTGCGTTTTACAGATATATTCGTACAATAGTTGCCCAATTGAAGCTGAGTGAAATGGATAACCTTCCCCACGAAACGGAATCCAGTGACAAATTCATTGTCAAATATCGCCAACAGTATTATGATTTGTCCCGCTTTATACACAAGCATCCCGGTGGCATTAATACCCTCAAGGGATTAAATCAAGTCGATATGACAGCACGATTTATGAAGGCACCTCCACATTCCGATGCGGCCATGTATCTGATGCAGGAATATAAAGTTAATCCGCAGGACTTTGAGAGCCAAAATGGAGGCAGGAGGCAGAAGAAACGACAAGAAGCTCAGGTAGCTGAAAGTGAAGGCGTTGAACTGTTAAAGGACAAAGAGGATAAAAACAATAATCATTTGGACGAGAGCATGGAGGTGAGTGGCCAAAATATTTAATTGCTTTAATCCGTCGATGGATAAGTTGAATAAACATAAAATAAAAACTATGACTAGTTTCAGTTCTCTAAACATTCGATTGAATTTGCTGATATATTAGAGTGGTTCACGATTCTGGGCCAAAACATAAACCTTGGGTTTGGCATAGATGCGAATTTCATCCTCAACGATGGTCAGCTCCTTGTCAATTTCAGCCTTGCGCCTGCGCACACGCAATGTTTGGGTGGACATGGGCATGTGATTCAGCTCATTGACCAGACTTTCGTAGCCTGTAAATTAGAAATGTAAATATAATAATTTCCTTTGAGTCTAGAGTTCCACTTACGTTTCTGGGCGCTTTTAAGAGTGGTAAGACGCTCCTCTTCGCTGATTAAGAAATGACCAGGCGGACAGTCTGGATCACGTGCCTCCAAACGTTCTTTGGCCTCAGCCTTTTCACGTTTTTCTTTCTCTAAATAGCGTGGCAGACGCACTTCATCGCGAGCTGAAAAAAATTACATGAAATTGAGCTGAAAAAACTTTTTCTAATAATTTCTCTTACAACCAAGTTTGTGTGCACGGCGCTTGGATTTGGTAGAAGTGTTACTCAAATTTGAGGCTATAGTTAAGCGACTACGGGCACTGAGTGGGGCTTCTTCCTCTTCGGTTTGCCCCAACTCAGGCAGGGGCATTGTTTCTAGTTCATCCATAGTGAACTGTTGGTGCTTGCTGTAATTCGAGCGAGCTGACAGGGGCAGCTGTTCACACGGCTCATCTTCGTCCTGATATTGGCTGTAGCTCAACAAAGAACGACCATCTATGCTGCATCTGCAAACAATTGGAATGTGGGAGTAGAGTGGAGTAAAAGGATAAGAAGTAATACACACTTCTTCAAGGCATTTGCGAGATACAGCTCATCCATTATGTCCTCTGTCTGAACCCCTATACTGGCAGAGTTGCGCTGACTTCTACATGACTGGCAACGTTCCGACGCCTGCTCGTCATTGTACACAACCTGTCGGCGTCCACCCAAGCCATCGAAACGTTCGCCAGCCTCCGGCACCTCCATATTGGCCAAATGTTGCTGCGAACGGGAACGCGAGTTTCTGCCCACCTCCATTTGGCTTTGTTGTTTAGTCAGTTTTGCTACTTTGACTGTTTCACGCACTTCCGACGCCGTGCGACGCAACGGTGGCATCCATTTCGGACGCACTGGCTCTTTGGCGGCCAGTTTCTCTGCGGCCACCTTTTCCAATGAACGCAAACTAATTTTGTTTTCCTTAAGGAAGTTGCGACCCTGTGTGACTCCTAGGGGGGAAACAACCAAAACAAATTACATTAATGGTAGCCAAGGAAATGTCGGTGCGTAGGGGGATGGGGTAATTGTTTGGTTCCAGCAAATAAACTTACGCGGTACCGAAAACATGCCTTTCAATGTAGGTATCGGTCGTACTGTGGTGTTTGACATGGTTCCGTTTAATGGGAGCCTAAACTCCAGTATTTAAATATAATTTGTTATTATTTTTCTGAATTCGGAATCCTGACTTGACGTGTGAAGCGGACCAATTTCAAATGACTTTATCGTCTATCGCCTAGAGATGAACGAACATAAACAAGTCACTGCTTTAGCTAGAGATGAGCAAATGCACGCACGGTCACGGAAACGGTTTTTATGCATTTGAAATTTTGTTCAAAAGAAATAATTCTTGTAAAAAATGGTCTACGAAATATACTGACTGATACGTTCTGAATGGCTAAGCTCAAAATATATTTAGAAAATGGTTCAATGTTAATTGACTTTTCTTTTAAAAATATATTTTTAAAATTCTCTATTTTCTTTAAAATTTCACAGCATTTGGTCGATTGGTCCAAAGCCATGTTGCCCCAAATTGCGCACATTACCAGACACTATGATGAGTGGGTTCACAAGCCCGTGGATCGACATTTACGTTTGTTTGGTCCTTCTTATTTGGAAATGTGCACCAAAACACCTTGGTGGCTAGTCCCTCTATTTTGGATACCCGTCATCATATACAGTGCTTGGCACGATTTTTCCACTGGCTGGGCTGACAAAAATCAGGTATGAGACTCAACCAAAAGTTAAAGCCTTTGTTTATTAATCCAGTTTTTTTATTACAGGTGCTTTTGCTGTCATTTAATTTTCTGTTTGGTGTGCTTTTGTGGACCTTTTTAGAGTACTCCTTGCATCGCTGGGTATTTCATGTGAAATTGACTAACCAAAGTGGAGCCTGGCTGTGCACATTTCACTTTCTTATTCATGGACTGCATCACAAAGTACCCTTTGATCCGATGCGTTTGGTATTTCCCCCGTTGCCAGGAGCTTTGCTAGCGACTATAATTTATACGCCACTAAGTTATATAATGTACTATCCACGTATAATATTGTCAGGAGCACTTTTGGGATATCTTTGCTATGATATGATGCATTATTATTTGCATTATGGCAATCCTGCCCTTAGACATATGGTGCACATGAAACGTTACCATTATCAGCATCACTTTTCACATCAAGACCTGGGTTATGGCATCAGTAGTCCACTGTGGGATGTGGTATTCAAAACACCGATACATCTGCGTAAATTAAAATACCAATTGCGCTGGTCGTAGGCATTTTACATATTTTAAAAATTGTTAGATAAGAACAAAAATTTACAAAATAAGTATTAAAGTATAAGCTGAACATTGGTTTTGTAAAAATAAATGAAAAAAGTTACATACAGGTAAGTTACCGAAGATGAACGTTCTTAAAGAAATTCTGCTTATGAAAGTGAAAGTGGGAGAGAGACTGTCAATACTTCTGTCAATTGAGAATTTTCCATATTCAAACAATCCTACATTACTAAAGCAGCCCTTTGGAATAACAAGAAATCTTTTGGAGGATTGAAAAAAATTATTTCATGTTCCTGTCACGATCAGATTTTTCAAAAACGCATCGCTAAAACAACTATCGATAACCACAAGCGAGCTGTCATCAGCTGTCTGTCAACTAGGTGGCATCGCTTAGCGAAAGTTTAGTTTCTAGTTTTTGTTTCTTATTTTGGATTGTGATTCATTAATTAAAATGCTTAATGCCAAAATTGGAAAAGTAGGCAAAGTCCTGGTCTGCGGCATGAAAGGTGTTGGCAAGACAGCACTCATTGAGCAGTTAGTCTATGGCAATATAAATCCCGAAACGGTAAGTTCCACAAAGGCACAGAAACAAAATATAAACAAAACTCTTATAGGAGCTGCACCCCACCATTGAAGATATCTATGTTGCCAGTGTGGACACGGGACGCGGCGGTGCCCGTGATACTTTACGCATTTATGACACAGCTGGCTTACAAGGAGAACAGGCCGCCCAACTGCCCCGCCATTATTTGCAATTCCCGGACGCTTTTGTGTTGGTGTACGATCCCATAGATCCACGCAGCTTAGATATGTTGGGTGACATTAAAATGGATATTGATAAGCATAAAGAGAAGAAGGAAATACCTGTAATTGTATTAGCAAATGTAAGGGCTCGCGGCCAAAAAAAGGATATGTCTTCGGCCTCTACTCCTAATCCAGTGGAGCAGATAATGGATCGGGCTAATATCTGGTGCCAGCGCGAGCGCATAAAACACTATTCAGTGAGTGCCATGGAAAGGCCGTCGCTATATGAGCCATTTACGGCTCTAAGCGCCCGCCTTCATCCACCACAGGCGAAGAGCACTTTCCCACAACTGCGGCAGGTTATGCAGAATAGGCAAAAAAGCGAAGCATAATGTATTTGTTTTTATGCAAAAGTGACTAATTAAGGATATGTTTATATAGACTAATTTATGACTTGCCTTAGTATTGTAGATTTAGGGCCAGGTCAAGTCCTGACAAATAATGTACTTAAAACAGCTGTGTAGTTAGCAGCAGTATTTAATATTTTAACAATCTAACTACCTAATCAGACCGTGCAATGGACAGTGAAACATCTTAGATAGCGAGTCGTCTTACTTTCGATATTCAACACACATGTAAATTAGTTTTAAGTTCAAAATGTAAGCGGTACCCTGAAAATATACTGTGAAGCTTTGGTTTAACATTTGATGGATTTAGCAATTTCTTTGTATTTTAAAATCTATTAATCTGCAGTTGGACATTCAATTACGCTAAATCAGTAAAGAGTTCGAGTTGCACTAGATGGCTTATAGTTCTACCTGATCTACAACATTTGCATCTTAAAGAAATACCCTGGTTCTTATTGCTTACATAATTACTTTGGTGGCAGTTTAACAAGCACTTAAACAAAATCTGCTTGCGCTTAACCAAAGAATCTGCAAAAATTTTAAACTCTAAGACTCCAAAAGCCCACAAATAGAAGCTTTACAAGAATTGTCATAAATCCCTACCTCTTCGAAAAGGTGCCACTTTGAAAATTTCTTGGGAGAAAATAATGCCACTATTTCAACTATCCCACTAATATGCGACAGCGAAACACAAAATATGGGAAGTGAACTTAAGCCTCTGGGCCCACTAAAGAAGTTTGGTTAAAAAATCTTTATGTATTCCGGCAACATCCACAGCTTCTGAAAGGACATTCAGTAAAGTTGGGGACAACCTCGGACCTTAAAAGAAAAGAATTGGGGAGAGTTTAATGTTCCTTTATAAATTTAAATAATTTTAAAAATATTTATATGGGTATTTGCGACCTGTTTTTTGTCAAAGTTTTGCATTTCGCTGGCTTGAGGTCGGTTGAAAGTTACAGTTCAATGTAATCAACACAAATCAACATTTTTTTGTGTTGTTATTCCAAATTGTTGTAATTAATCTCTGTTGATTTGTGTTGATTACATTAAGTAACTCTCCACCGACCTCACGCCAGCCAAATGCAAAAAATTTAAAAATTACCTAAAAGAAATATTTGATCTAGAACCCTAGAATGTCCCTTCTCTTATAATTTTATAAAATTTTATATATATTACATATATTCTCTATTTATTTTCAATTTAATCTCAAGCATAAAAATGATGTAGAAGCTCCGTCACCAGACTTTAAAATTTTCAATTTTTAAAAAGAAACATCGATGTGTAACATCGATGTTTCTCCAGCTCTAGTTTACTAGCTGGCCTAATGAAACTAGAAAATGTATTTTGTTTAAAAGGAATATGCAGCAAGTAGCCAGGATCTTATTAAGAAATTGTTGTGTTCAATTCACTTAATTATACGATAAACTTTGAGATGCACTTTTAAATCAATCTTCAGTTTTAAACAGGGATGCAAAAACCGCTCGGAAATAAGGACTGGTTCGGTTCAGTGGTTCACACAGATTTTGAACCGCCGGTTCGGTTCATTACATGGTTTTTGGGGCTTACTGAACCGCGGATTCGTTTCGGTTCGGTTCGTTCCTGTATGCATTTAACAAACTAAAAAATGTTTGTTGTGACGTTTTTTCAGATTATTTGGGTTTAGGTTTTTAGTCAGGTTTAGTTATTATTTATAAACATTTCTTGAAATGTTTAAATAAACATTTCTTTTTATTAAACTCAAAATTTTTTTTAAAAACATAACCGATATCTTTAGGACTGTGCTATTTAATGAAGATATATTCATTCGATTATTGCATTTTAAAACAACTGGAAATATAGAGTTTGAAGAACTAAAATTTAGTTAATATGATGGTTTTTTGTTAAATTTAGTAATAATACCTCTTATGGTAAGTTTCTCTCTCTCTATTGCCCTCTATCTGATAAATCAAGTTCTAAGTGTGGGAGTATTTCTACTAACACTTGGGTCTGGAATTGTAAGTTGATTTTCCTTATAAATTTCCAATTTTTATCTTTAGGTAACGCTTTCACTTTCGCCATCAAACGCTTCAATGCATTTCACACCTATTTACTCTATGTGGAAACTAGTCCTTTTATTTCCATCTCTCGTCTTTTTTGTTCAAAAGTTTCTTTATAGCACGTTTGATTTCTGGTAGGAGTAGCAAAATAAGACTTGTTTAATTGTAGATAGTTTGTTTCTTCCCTTCTTTATTTTTTTGATTATTTATCCCATTTTATTTACGGATCGGTCGGACGAGTAATTGGTACTCAATGTCTAGTTGAATGAACCGAACCGACGTTTATTTTTTTTCGGTTTTTGGTTCGGTTCAAGCATTTTGTAAACACACCGGTTCGGTTTATTTGTTTATGGGCGCAAAAAGCGGTTCGGTTCGGGAAGCGGTTCGGTTCAGAACCGGTTGTAACCCTAGTTTTAAATGAACTAGAGGGCCTCAATTGAAATGTGAGTCGGCTTAGGGCCGATTTCTTTTCTTTTTCTCTTTAAGATAGCTGCCATTTGTCAGGTAAACTTACAATTCACTCTGTTATTTGTTAGTTTGTATGAAAGATATTCCATGTGTAGAATATGTGAAATCTGCCCTTTATGGAAGGAAAAGTATATTGTCACTGTAAATCTGTAAAGGAACTGTAAAGAGCCTACTTTATTTAGCATAAATTGTTCTGTGTTTACATGTAGATGGTAAATTCTATGTTAAAGGCCTATACACACATGAGATCAATTTTTAGTTTTGTACGATATTTCACATGAATAGAAACAATTTCATACAAATAAGATGCCTTTTCAAACTTTCGATTTCAAAGCTGTACGAGAATTGTTTTTATTTAGGTGACATCTGAGTGAGAGAGAAAATTATTTATATCGCTTCCGCCTAAAAATTTATCTTATCTGAGCATAGGCCTTAAATCAAGTAGCCTTTTTACTGTTCCCATACAAATTTTCAGTGGAAATCTAGTTTTCCTCCCATAAAGTGAAATATGTATTTTCGCCTTAAAGGCCCCATTTTCCAGAACGCACGAAAATCAATTTTGGTAATTGTTTAGTAGATTTACCCCTCATCGAAAAATTCGAAAAAAAATATTTCCTCCAGATTGCCTGGGACTTTCGCGGTTTAATGGTAAAAAATATTTAAAGTTTAGTTTTTTTGATTAAGAAACATATTTGGCTTTGCCTCAACTGTCAAACAATTTATTCTTGCTAAACTCCAAATTGCGGCGCATCAACGAAAAATGAATTGTGGCAACTTTGAAAACACTTCAATAAAATTTTTAAAAGAATGAGGAGGTTTTCCAATTTGTCCAGAATCTTGGCTGCATTTTGTGGTAAAAAGCCTGTCCAAAGTGCGAGGGAGTCTGCAAGTTAGAGACTGACTATTTTCTATGCAGGAAAACGATGGCAGTGCAGAAAGGCCACCAGAAAAAGCTAACAATCAAGTGCGAGTACGTGGAAAGTGTTCGATAAAAGTTTTTTTTTTAAATACTCGGATCGCTCAAAAGAATCCAACTATTTCTAGAAATTGGATGTTTATATAATCCTAATCACAAAGTGATTGTTTTAGTGACCTTTTTGATTGTAAATCGTAGAACTTTTTTAGGCAGGCTCTAGGTCATTAAGTTATGGATATTGTCCACAACTTTTCTAAAACAAGACACGCACAACACTACAAAGGAGGCTGGTTGACAGTATAACGTAATGGCAGAAGACGATCCTCCAATACTTTTTTGTATTCTCTACTGTTCGTCTTGGAGCTTGTGAAGCACAGATCAAGCGTTCCAGACGCATTAAAGGCTCCCCCAAACCATTGCGGATCCGCCTCCGAAATTTCGTTTAAAAAAAAAAATTGTTTTTTTTCCCCAATTTTTTTTTTTTTTTCAAACCCCCCCTTCCGTGGGGTGAAAAATATTTTTTTTTTTAAAAAAATTTTTTTTTTTAATTTAATATAAGGCTGCAAACCTCTAAAATTTTGCAGAAGGTTCGGTCCGGGGGTTCGAACCCGTTGTAAAGTCTAAGGTTCGGTTCGTGGACCGGTTCCTGCAACCCCTGAACCCAAGGTTCTGGTTCGAACCTCGGTTCACTTGAACCTAACAAAATATTTTCCATTTATTACTACTTATTGTTTAAAATAATATCTTTAGCTGACATTTACAACAAATGAGAACTGCTTAGTTAAAGTTAATAAGAATTATATCTTTTAGGAGCTCTTCACCTATACTAGCTCTTAGATCAGAAAGAACAAACTTAAGTGTTTAAAAGGCTCGTTCAACTGATACCTGCGTTGCTGGAACAGCAAGTATAGTCAAAGCTATATTTCTTAAGTCCTCGTTTTTTTTTGACTTTTCCAAAATGTTAAAACATTTGTCTATGTATTTTCTCTTGTACAAGTTTCAAACGAATCTATAACATCATTTATATTTGATATTTGTTTACTGCTTTCTATTTGTTTCATAAATTTCTCTTCTTCGCAATCAGACGTTGAGTCATTTAAAGTTGAATTTGGAAAACTCTCATTAAGAAAGAACTCTGAATGCAAAAATCTTTGAGAGTTAGTAAGCGTTCGCACATTTTGAAGGATGAGTTTTAACGCGTTACACAGTCTAACACTGTTTTATTCAATTTTTCTCTATGCAAAAGATTTAAAATAGTGTGAGTACAGAGTTTCTTACTCAGTGTGCGAACTCTATTAATGTCAATCTGAACTTCCTTAAAAAATAGTTAACTACTACATTTAAGGTGTGTGCAGCACAACGAACTGTAATTATAGAGTCCTCTGGAAATTTATTGAGCTATCTTCGTCATCGTGCAAATCAAGCTTTTGATTCACATGAGCAACCTTCATTAACGTTGCATTCTTCTTAGTTGCATTTCTCTTTCGCTATGAAGTTGTCATTTAATACGTAATTTTTCTGCCCAAACCATATTTGCTTTTGTCGACGGTTATAGATAGGGGATATTGGAAGTCTTAAAACCTTGGAGAGGCCATCAAACCTCAAAATATCTGATTTTATAGTTTTGATAAATTCTCTATAAAATATACTTAATTTTTTGATCCATGTTGTGCAAAGATCTTAACATTTGGAAAATCGTATGGAAAAAAGCCCGGTCTAATGTACATATGTGAAGTTAAACAAGTATGCTCGGTTACTAGGTCAAATGGCTTAGATTAATCGAATTTAACCTTATGTTCATTGTTCAAAGCAGTGTCGATTTCATTCAAACGGTTTCCTTCCAAATTATCTAGTAAACAATTTATATAAAAAGTCATACAAGCTTAATTCAAAGCACAATCGTTTTACTAAAATTTCTATAGATTTCCAATATTTCCCTGTTCATGTCTTTAAAAAAACCATTTAATTTTGTGAACCGAACCTAATTTTTAGAAAAAGTGGTCCGGTTCGGGTTCAGGTTCGAGGTGACAAATTTTTTATGCATGTGGTTTTGTTGTTGTTTTGTAACTGTGCTAACAGTAAAATCTACTGAAGAAATTTGTAAGCTTTACGTATTTATTTTAGCACGAGTTTTGTTGTTGCATTTAACAACTGTACTCCTAGTAAAATTAACACAAATATTTTGTCAAATTTTTCTTTGTTTTAATAAGTTACTGCTACTACAGTAACTTTACCATAGAATTAGTAACTCTGACGTGATTTTTCATCTCATACTTTGCTTTTGCAGCAATTAACTGTACCCACAAGTTAATCTAACCGCACATATGGTATAACTTTTTGAATGTGTTTGATGCACCGATTAACTGTTCCGACGGCAAATCTAACCGCGAAAATTGTTGACTTAGCAAATTTCAGTTGGTCTTTTATAGAGCACTTTAACCGAATTAGAACTTGAGAATTACTAGTGGTCTCATTTATGCGATATTCA
Organism: Lordiphosa stackelbergi; assembly: GCA_018904235.1. Taxonomy (NCBI): domain Eukaryota; kingdom Metazoa; phylum Arthropoda; class Insecta; order Diptera; family Drosophilidae; genus Lordiphosa; species Lordiphosa stackelbergi. Next base: position 40,042 of record JAEIFU010002300.1, read on the forward strand.
AGAAATTTTTGTTGCATATGTTTAGGCAGATTTAATACAAGTAATATGTTAGAGGCGTTGCTTTCAACGGGCGCGTAGCGTAACTGGTAAAGACGTGCTTCCAATCGTGTTGAGACCAATGGCCCCGAGTTCGAGTCCCCCCAGAGTAAGTAAAAATTTTTCAAGTTTAATAAATATTTGTTTAATTCCAATAATTGTTTCAGAACCAAATTTGGTGGGTGGGGAGTAGTGGGGTTGCCTCTTCTGCTCTGCGATGAGCTCAAGTAGATTGCCAACTTGTGACAGCTAAAATAGTATCCCACCCTACTGTTGTACAGTTGTGTAACAGCTGTCAAATTACCAATTGTATGGTAAAATTACTGTGAACTCAGTAAGAAAAGTACTTACTGTAAACATCGGTAAATATTACTTATTTATGTCGGTTGGCGCATTTTTAAACGAGATTTTCGGTTAGATTTACTATAGCAATAGTTCCTCTTACGTAAAGGTTTACGTGAAAGTTACTCTACAATTTGGTTAATTTTACCAACTTTGTGGGTTGGCGCATTTCCAACCCACAATATCGGTTAAATCTACCCACAGATTTCTTTGTGTGTATATAAAAAGACACCTATAAAACGCATTAAATTTACCTACTGTTTTCAAATATCCTGCAAACTTTTACTCCGAATAATTACAAAACAACAGCACGGAGACTTTACAAATTTAATTCTTTAAAAAATATAAATCGTTTAAAACTACAAAGATACGTGGAAAGCACACACAAAAGAAATCTGTGGGTAGATTTAACCGATATTGTGGGTTGGAAATGCGCCAACCCACAAAGTTGGTAAAATTAACCAAATTGTAGAGTAACTTTCACGTAAACCTTTACGTAAGAGGAACTATTGCTATGGTAAATCTAACCGAAAATCTCGTTTAAAAATGCGCCAACCGACATAAATAAGTAATATTTACCGATGTTTACAGTAAGTACTTTTCTTACTGAGTTCACAGTAATTTTACCATACAATTGGTAATTTGACAGCTGTTACACAACTGTACAACAGTAGGGTGGGATACTGTTTTAGCTGTCACAAGTTGGCAATCTACTTGAGCTCATCCCAGAGCAGAAGAGGCAACCCCACTACTCCCCCACCCACCAAATTTGGTTCTGAAACAATTATTGGAATTAAACAAATATTTATTAAACTTGAAAAATTTTTACTTACTCTGGGGGGACTCGAACTCGGGGCCATTGGTCTCAACACGATTGGAAGCACGTCTTTACCAGTTACGCTACGCGCCCGTTGAAAGCAACGCCTCTAACATATTACTTGTATTAAATCTGCCTAAACATATGCACCAAAAATTTCTTGAATATCGCATAAATGAGACCACTAGTAATTCTCAAGTTCTAATTCGGTTAAAGTGCTCTATAAAAGACCAACTGAAATTTGCTAAGTCAACAATTTTCGCGGTTAGATTTGCCGTCGGAACAGTTAATCGGTGCATCAAACACATTCAAAAAGTTATACTATATGTGCGGTTAGATTAACTTGTGGGTACAGTTAATTGCTGCAAAAGCAAAGTATGAGATGAAAAAATCACGTCAGAGTTACTAATTCTATGGTAAAGTTACTGTAGTAGCAGTAACTTATTAAAACAAAGAAAAAGTTGACAAAATATTTGTAGTTAATTTTACTAGGAGTACAGTTGTTAAATGCAACAACAAAACTCGTGCTAAAATAAATACGTAAAGCTTACAAATTTCTTCAGTAGATTTTACTGTTAGCACAGTTACAAAACAACACCAAAACCACATGCATAAAAAATTTGGAAAAAAGTTACTGTCAGCGTAGTTAATTTTACCCACCAGATTTTTTTAGTGTGTACCAATTTCAGCTCCGTGTTATAGTTCGCGTAGCAAACAGACAGACGGACAGACGGACAGACAGACGACAGACGGACGGACAAAGCTCAATCGACTCAGCTCGTCGTCCTGATCAAGAATATATATAGTTTATAGGGTCGGAAATGAATATTCTAGCGTTGCAAACTTCTGGGCAAATTATAATACAGGGTATAATTAATTGATACCAAATCTTTATCTCCAGCCGCAATAATTGAAATATGTCGTATAATTTTGATTCACTTGCAGACATGACAATATCTAACTTTTTTGAGATAAGAATATCAGATTTTAAGCGGGATTCATTTTGCATACTTGATTTCATTGTATTATGCTTTCCCATTCTCCTACGAGGGTCGAGACTAAAATTTTCGGGCTGTCGTATAATTTTGGGCAGGAGTGTACAATAACATTGGCCACAAGATGAGCATAATCGTTGTCAAAATAAAGTGTAAGAAAGGGTTTACTCATTTATAGTTCGTTTTTATTTAAAGAAGAACTTTTCTCCGATCGAGTTGAGGTTTCTTCATTTAAAAAATATTTAAAACATTTGTCCCTATAAAATTTGAGAAAATTTTTGTGGAAACTTTGAAGGCTTTTCGCAGAGGTTAAGACTCAAATTAAAAATTTTTTTAAATTTAAATGGTAAATATCAGTTAAGTTTCTTATCGGTGTGCACCCTAGTAAACACTTTGAATTTGATTAAATTTTAATCATTAAAATTAATATCACACAATTTTATCCTAAAAAATTCAGGAAGATTCGATTAAAATTTGGTGCTTTTATTATTAAAATCATACTTAGTTAATTAGTTTTAGGGCAAAGAACCCATAAAAGAGCTAAAATCTTTCTAGCTAAATTTTAAAATTTTTCACAAAAAAAATTTGTATCCTAAGGATTAACAGAACATTTGGTATTTTCCCCAAGCTTCTTTGCATTTGCCTAGTGTTGTAATATATCCTTTCAGTCTGACTTAATAAAAGTACAGTTTAAGAAATACTCTTATATTCTGCTCAATTATACTGCTTATAGTTGCCACTTATAGAGTGCCCCTTTAAGCCCCTTTTCGACTAAGCCCGTGAATGTTTTAATTGACACATAACCCCTCCTCTTGTATAGATTACTATGAAATTGTTAAGCTCTCGTGAATCCCCAGCCATTTGTCTATTAAATGTAATCATTATTCAAATCACTCCCTGGCAATCGCATTTTTTAATCGCCCAAAATTTCAATGAAATCTTTGAAGATTCATCACTCTTTGATTCAGTTGCTTGTCTGCCCTTGTGGAATATGCTAGAGCAGACTTTAATCTTAATTTGCTCTTTGAGCTTAGTATTGGGCTTGGGCATTACAGTTCCAGGCACTAACTGGTGCGGTCCGGGAAATAATGCCGAGAGCTATGATGACTTGGGTGCGGAACGAGAATTGGACATGTGTTGTCGTTCGCATGATAATTGTGAGGAGAAGATTTCACCCAGGCAAACGAACTATGGACTGACCAATGAGGGGCTGTTTCCCATGTGAGTGGAAAACATTAGAAATGTACACAAATGTTTGATTTGTTCTCCAATTTTTGGTTTAGCTTCTCCTGTGCCTGCGAAGATGCCTTTCGCAACTGTCTGACCTCACTGCATAGTGTGGAATCTGCCGCTTTGGGTCGCATTTATTTCAGCAGCACTGAAAGCTGCTTGGGCTATGGCCATCCAATAACGGCTTGCCAGGAGCAACAGTGGGACATTACCTTTCAGAAGCGCTGTCTAAAGTACAGAGAGGATAAGACACAATCCAAACGCTGGCAGTTCTATGATCTGGCTTTCTACACACACATCAGCGAGAGTGAGGAGAACGAAGATTCCAGTGAGACGTAACTGTGTGGTGATAAGGTTATTGATCAGCTATTTTGAAAAAAAAAAAACAAATATATATATAAAACAAAAAGGCGTCATAAATTGATAAAACTTTCACACGTGCGTGGACTTAATAAAACAAGTTTCTCACCTTGTTTTGAGTTTCAAAGTCCTAACAGTTGAACAAATATGGGCTCCCCCTTAAGCTACGCCTCTGCTTGCCCAGTGCCAGCTTATCAACTTTCATAGCTCAACCTCCCCTCAACTTAAATTCAGTCTCATTCATTAACTCAAAGCTTCAACATGTGGCTGAGCGCTCTGATTTATTGCTGCTCTCTTTGCTTGTGTCTGGCCAGTACCTTTGGTGATGAGGCCATTTTTGAGGACGAAGACATTTACAATCAGGCCTTGCCACCTGTGCCACACACTGGTATAACAGGTATTAGATGGAATAATTAGCCAAAACATATCATTTAAAATCTGTCCACCATATAGCTCCTGGTACCAAATGGTGTGGTCCCGGCAATACCGCCAAAAACTATGAGGATTTGGGTCGAGAGCGGGAAACGGACAAATGTTGTCGCGATCATGATCATTGTGAGGAGATTATAGAGTCGCACAGTACGTTACATGATCTGCCCACCAATACGGATTGGTTTCCAATGTGAGTTTCCCAGTTCAATGTTTGGCGAAAAATCAATAATTTAATTTATCTTCTCTGCAGCTTAAAGTGTACCTGCGAGCAACAGTTTATCAATTGTCTGCAGGCGGTGAATTCGCTAACCTCCAATACACTGGGTCGTCTCTACTATGGCACTAGGAGTAAATGTTTTGCCTTGGGTTATCCCACTACGGGTTGTAAGCAGTATCAGGAGGGCACTTTGCGTAGGCGTTGCATACGTTACCATGTGAATAAGACGGTCGCCAAAATGTGGCAATTCTATGATATGCCATTCTATACCAGAGCCTGACCGTTTGCCGTACCTGAGAAGGAAGACTTGTAGTGAAAAATGCACGAAATAAGTGAATAAGTGGAGTTCGATGGTTAAGGGTTACTGTATAATAATGCTGGTTTCGATTTGCAATTATGATCATATATTGGCCGAAAATATAAAATTGACGACAATTGCTTTTGGGCTGCTTTCAGTTATCATTCTCGGATTTCTGAGGCCAAATTTAAATTTTCTTTAGCTTACTTTGAATCGTGGCAGCAAACCTCCTAGAAAATGGGATGGGTGCAAGCCCGCAAAACTTTTAGGGTTCAGGTTAACGGAGCGGGTTCTTAAGATCAGTGAACCTAGGATCAGGTTCAAACCCCGGATTCAGGTGAATTATTTTTCCTCATTTATTTGTACGCACATGCAGTTCATTTCGTGTGCAAGTCTCTGCAAGAGCAGAAACTACAATTTAAAATTCGAAAAGCTTGTCAAGGTTAGGAATATTAGGGATACAAATGTCCAAAATAAAAATATGTTTATCAACCGAACCCGGGTTAGTTTTATGTGTTCCGGTTCACTTTCGGTTTCGAGCAGTTAAAATAAATTTTCTCCAAGCTCCGGAGACTTCGTTTTAATTCTGACTTTTTGACTGCTTTGATTACAGCTTAATAAAAAAGCAAGCTATACCTCATGTTTGGCGCCAACAAAATTTTAAATTTTGCATTAAATTTATGGAGAATATGACTTAAGTATGAATTATGATTTAAAAATGCAACATAAAACATATAACACAATCAAAACATTTCAGTTAAACATCAAATTAACCCATAACTAAAATTTTTGTCGAGAGATTCAGCTCTGTTTTTAGAGATGGAACTTCTCGAAGTTCTGGGGCACCAACGAATTTTTTGATTTTAAAAAATTCTCATTTGAAATTAGATTATCATAAAGACGGGTAGAAGCAAATCAAATGGTCAAGGATGCAATGCAGACGGGTAAACTGACGGGGAAACAGATCAAACAGTTATAAAACTAGCGAAATTTGCAATTTTTTAATATTACCAAAGATTATTATGAAGACTTAATATACGGCAATAGTAGACGGGAAAATATAATATACAAAATTGTATGATTAGTTCAGATTATCATGAAGATTAAATATTTAGCAATTGAAGCCGTGGTTAATAGGAGGTGTGGGTCAATCGGTTAATAGAAATTGAAAATTTGAAAAATTCTAATATGAGTTTAGATTGACACGAAGACGGGGTAAATAGGATAGAGAAAAAGAATAATACATATAAGAAATGGCAGGCATATATCATGCTCCCAAGGGTATACAAACTTCGGTGGAGCCGAATTTAGCTTTCCTCTACTTTTTATAACTGTTTATTGGTAATAAAACTCCAAAAGCTCTCAAAATATCTATAGGAACTCCATAATTTGTAACACATGTCAGAAATTAGATTTTTGTTTACCCATTACCCAAAGAAAAAGCTAGAAAATGTTTCTATTTTTATAACCGTCGCTTGCAGAGCAATAGCCTTGTTCCACTGCCATCAATGGATGTGATGTGATGTGACACAAGCCTCCCATATAAAAATAGAGTTTAAATGGATGTT